>ML105187.1:216821-228694 GCA_003697995.1 Taxidea taxus jeffersonii
CCCACCCCCCTCTCCCAACCCCTCTCCCCCCCACCCCCCTCAGTTTGTTTTATGACATTAAGAGTCTCTTTTGGTTTGTCTCCCTCCCGATCCCATCTTGTTTCATTTTTACTTTTCCTACCACCTTAACTCCCATTCCCGTTGCATCTCCACTTCCTCATATCAGGGAGATCATGTGATAGTTGTCTTTCTCCAGTTGACTTATTTCGCTAAGCATAATATGCTCTAGTTCCATCCATGTCGTCGCAAATGGTAAGATTTCATTTCTTTAGATGGCTGCATAGTATTCCATTGTATATATATACCACCTCTTCTTTATCCATTCATCTGTTGATGGACATCTAGGTTCTTTCCATAACTTGGCTATTGTGGACATTGCTGCTATAAACATTTGGGTACACGTGCCCCTTTGGATCACTACGTTTGTATCTTTAGGGTAAATACCCAGTAGTGCAATTGCTGGGTCATAAGGTAGCTCTATTTTCAATATTTTAAGGAACCTCCATGCTGTTTTCCAGAGCGATTGCCCCAGCTTGCATTCCCACCAACAGTGTAGGAGGGTTCCCCTTTCTCCACATCCTCGCCAGCATCTGTCATTTCCTGACTTGTTCATTTTAGCCATTCTGACTGGTGTGAGGTGGCATCTCATTGTGGTTTTGATTTGTATTTCCCTGATGCCCAGTGATGTGGAGCACTTTTTCATGTGTCTGTTGGCCATCTGGATGTCTTCTTTGCAGAAATGTCTGTTCATGTCCTCTGCCCATTTCTTGATTGGATTATTTGTTCTTTGGGTGTTGAGTTTGCTAAGCTCTTTGTAGATTTTGGATACTAGCCCTTTATCTGATATGTCGTTTGCAAATATCTTTTCCCACTCTGTCAGTTGTCTTTTGGTTTTGTTGACTGTTTCCTTTGCTGTGCAAAAGCTTTTGATCTTGATGAAGTCCCAATACTTCATTTTTTCCCTTGCTTCCCTTGCCTTTGGCGTTGTTCCTAGGAAGAAGTTGCTGTGGCTGAGGTCGAAGAGGTTGCTGCCTGTGTTCTCCTCAAGGATTTTGATGGATTCCTTTCTCACGTTGAGGTCCTTTATCCATTTTGAGTCTATTTTCGTGTGTGGTGTAAGGAAATGGTCCAACTTCATTTTTCTGCATGTGGCTGTCCAATTTTCCCAACACCATTTGTTGAAGAGGCTATCCTTTTTCCATTGGATATTCTTTCCTGCTTTGTCGAAGATTAGTTGACCATAGAGTTGAGGGTCTATTTCTGGGCTTTCTATTCTGTTCCATTGATCTATGTGTCTGTTTTTGTGCCAGTACCATACTGTCTTGATGATGACAGCTTTGTAGTAGAGCTTGAAGTCTGGAATTGTGATGCCACCAACTTTGGCTTTCTTTTTCAATATTCTTTTGGCTATTCGAGGTCTTTTCTGGTTCCATATAAATTTTAGGATTATTTGTTCCATTTCTTTGAAAAAATTGGATGGGATTTTGATAGGCATTGCATTAAATGTGTAGATAGCTTTAGGTAGCATAGACATTTTCACAATATTTATTCTTCCAGTCCATGAGCATGGAACATTTTTCCATTTCTTTATGTCTTCCTCAATTTCTTTCATGAGTACTTTATAGTTCTCTGAGTATAGATGCTTTGCCTCTTTGGTGAGGTTTATTCCTAGGTATCTTATGGCTTTGGGTGCAATTGTAAATGGGATTGACTCCTTAATTTCTCTTTCTTCTGTCTTGTTGTTGGTGTAAAGAAATGCAACTGATTTCTGTGCATTGATTTTATATCCTGACGCTTTACTGAATTCCTGTACAAGCTCTAGCAGTTTTGGAGTGGAGCCTTTTGGGTTTTCCACATATAGTATCATATCATCTGCAAAGAGTGATAGTTTGACTTCTTCTTTGCCGATTTGGATGCCTTTAATTTCTTTTTGTTGTCTGATTGCTGAGGCTAGGACTTCTAGTACTATGTTGAATAGCAGTGGTGATAGTGGACATCCCTGCCGTGTTCCTGACCTTAACGGAAAAGCTCTCAGTTTTTCTCCATTGAGAATGATACTTACCGTGGGTTTTTCATAGATGGCTTTGATAATATTGAGGTATGTGCCTTCTATCCCTACACTTTGAAGAGTTTTGATTAGGAAGGGGTGTTGCACTTTGTCAAATGCTTTTTCAGCATCTATTGAGAGTATCATATCGTTCTTGTTCTTTCTTTTGTTAATGTATTGTATCACATTGATTGATTTGCGGATGTTGAACCAGCCCTGCTGCCCTGGAATAAATCCCACTTGGTCGTGGTGAATAATCCTTTTAATGTACTGTTGGATCCTATTGGCTAGTATTTTGGTGAGAATTTTCGCATCTATGTTCATCAAGGATATTGGTCTGTAATTCTCTTTTTTGATGGGATCCTTGTCTCGTTTGGGGATCAAGGTGATGCTGGCCTCATAAAATGAGTTTGGAAGTTTTCCTTCCATTTCTATTTTTTGGAACAGTTTCAGGAGAATAGGAATTAATTCTTCTTTAAATGTTTGGTAGAATTCCCCTGGGAAGCCATCTGGCCCTGGGCTTTTGTTTGTTTGGAGATTTTTGATGACTGTTTCAATCTCCTTACTGGTTATGGGCCTATTCAGGTTTTCTATTTCTTCCTGGTTCAGTTTTGGCAGTTTATATGTCTCTAGGAAAGCATCCATTTCTTCCAGATTGTCAAATTTGTTGGCATAGAGTTGTTCATAGTATGTTCTTATGATTGCTTGTATTTCTTTGGTGTTGGTGTGATCTCTCCTCTTTCATTCATGATTTTATTTATTTGGGTCCTTTCTCTTTTCTTTTGGATAAGTCTGGCCAGGGGTTTATCAATCTTATTAATTCTTTCAAAGAACCAGCTCCTAGTTTCATTGATTTGTTCTATTGTTTTTTTGGTTTCTATTTCATTGATTTCTGCTTTGATCTTTATTATTTCTCTTCTCCTGCTGGGTTTAGGCTTTCTTTGTTGTTCTCTCTCGAGTTCCTTAAGGTGTAGGGTTAGGTTGTGTATTTGAGACCTTTCCTGTTTCTTGAGATAGGCTTGTATCGCTATATATTTTCCTCTCAGGACTGCCTTTGTTGTGTCCCACAGATTTTGGACTGTTGTGTTTTCATTATCATTTGTTTCCATGGTTTTTTTCAATTCTTCTTTAATTTCCTGGTTGACCCATTCATTTTTTAGAAGGATGCTGTTGAGTCTCCATGTATTTGTGCTCTTTCCAAATTTCCTCTTGTGATTGAGTCCTAGCTTCAGAGCATTGTAGTCTGAAAATATGCAGGGAATGATCCCAGTCTTTTGATACCTGTTGAGACCTGATTTATGACCCAGGATGTGATCTATTCTGGAGAATGTTCCATGGGCACTAGAGAAGAATGTGTATTCTGTTGCTTTGGGGTAGAATGTTCTGAATATATCTGTGATGTCCATCTGGTCCATTGTGTCATTTAAGACCTTTATTTCCTTGTTTATCTTTTGCTTGGATGATCTGTCCATTTCAGTGAGGGGTGTGTTAAAGTCTCCAACTATTATTGTATTCTTGTCAATGTGTTTCTTTGATTTTGTTATTAGTTGGTTTATATAGTTGGCTCCTCCCATGTTAGGGGCATAGATATTTAAAATTGTTAGATCTTCTTGTTAGACAGACCCTTTGAGTATGATATAGTGTCCTTCCTCATCTCTTATTATAGTCTTTGGCTTAAAATCTAATTGATCTGATATAAGGATTGCCACCCCAGCTTTCTTCTGATGTCCATTAGCATGGTAAATTGTTTTCCACTCCCTCACTTTCAATCTGGAGGTGTCTTCAGGTCTAAAATGAGTTTCTTGTAGGCAGCATATGGATGGGTTTTGTTTTTTTATCCATTCTGAAACCCTGTGTCTTTTGATTGGGGCATTTAGCCCATTTACATTCAGGGTAACTATTGATAGATATGAGTTTAGTGCCATTGTATTGCCTGTATGGTGATTGTTACTGTATAATGTCTCTGTTCCTTTCTGGTAATACTTTTAGGGTCTCTCTTTGCTTAGAGGACCCCTTTCAATATTTCCTGTAGAGCTGGTTTGGTGTTTACAAACTCTTTCAGTTTTTGTTTGTCCTGGAAGCTTTTTATCTCTCCTTCTATTTTCAATGATAACCTAGCTGGATAAAGTATTCTTGGCTGCATGTTTTTCTCATTTAGTGCTCTGAATATATCATGCCAGTTCTTTCTGGCCTGCCAGGTCTCTGTGGATAAGTCTGCTGCCAATCTAATATTGTTACCATTGTATGTTACAGACTTCTTGTCCCGTGCTGCTTTCAGGATTTTCTCTTTGTCACTAAGACTTGTAAATTTTACTATTAGATAGCGGGGCCTGGACCAATTCCTATTGATTTTGAGGGGTGTTCTCTGCACCTCCTGGATTTTGATGCTTGTTCCCCTTGCTATATTAGGGAAATTCTCTACAATAATCCTCTCCAGTATACCTTCTGCTCCTATTTCTCTTTCTTCTTCTTCTGGAATCCCAATTATTCTAATGTTGTTTCGTCTTATGGCATCACTTATCTCTCGAATTCTCCCCTCGTGGTCCAGTAGTTGTTTGTCTCTCTTTTGCTCAGCTTCTTTATTCTCTGTCATTTGGTCTTCTATATCACTAATTCTGTCTTCTGCCTCATTTATCCTATCAGTAAGAGCCTCCATTTTTTATTGCACCTCATTAATAGCTTTTTTTATTTCAACTTGATTAGACTTTAGTTCTTTTATTTCTCCAGAAAGGGCTTTTATTTCTCCTGACAGGGTTTCTCTAATATCTTCCATGCCTTTTTCGAGCCCAGCTAGAACCTTGAGAATCGTCATCCTGAATTCCAGATCTGACATATTACCAATGTCTGTATTGATTAGGTCCCTAGCCTTCGGTCCTGTCTCCTGCTCTTTTTTTTGTGGTGAGTTATTCTGCCTTGTCATTTTGTCCAGATAAGAATCCGCTGTTCTCCTTGTTAAGTGAACTTGGTCTTGGCTGGATTTCTTTGATCTTCTGGGGGAGGGGCCTGTTGAAGTGATTCTCAGGTGTCTCTGCCCCAGGCGGAATTGCACCGCCTTTACCAGGGGCTGGGCTAAGTAATTCTCTCAGGTTACCTTTCGGGAGCTTGTTCCCTGAATGCTTTCCGTAGAGTTCCGGAGGACGGGAATGACAATGGCGGCCTCCCAATCTCCGGTTCAGAGGAGCCGAGAGCTAGGGGCCCCAGTCTTCAGTGCGCCTTCATAGAAAAGCGTTTAATCCCTCCGGTCTCCCCAGCCTCCCTTTGCGCTCGGAGACCGCGCTCAGAGAAAATCGTGCGTCATCAGTCCCGTCTCACTGGCTTCTGGGAGCGCTCCGAGCTCACCCAGCCTGTGACCAAGCGTCTCTGTCTCTGGCAGAGTCCCACCTGGAGTCTCCGAACCCCGTAGATCCCAGAGCTCTCCCGGGTCTGAGTCTCCCCGGATTTTGTGGGGACCCCTCGCACAGAGCACCGGCCCATGTCACAGAGCACCGGTCCGTGTCACAGACCACTAGGAAACCTCGGCTCTGTCTCCACAGCCGGCTTCCACGCTCTATTACCTGTGAGCTCTGTGACACTCAGACACCCCCGATCCTTCTGTGACCCCGCGGTACCTGAGTCCACGCTGTCCCCGTGAGGTCTTCACCCCAGTTTAGCCTCTGGAGCGATGTCCCTCCGTGGAGCAGACTTTTAAAAGTCCTGATTTTGTGCTCCGCCGCTTGCCGGGAGCCGGCCCCTCCCCCTGGGGTCTATCTTCCCGTCACGTTGGATTCACTTCTCCGCTGGTCCTACCTTTCAGAAAACTAGTCGATTTTCTGTTTCTAGAATTGTTGTTTTTCTTCTCTTCAATCTCCTGTTGGATTCGTAGGTGTTCGGAATGTTTTGATAGGCTATCTAGCTGATCTCCTGCTGGCTGATGTCGTCTCAGCCTGCTACTTCTCCGCCATCTTGACTCCTCCAAAACATTATATGTTTAATTATTTAAATATTTAATATTTAAATAATTTTAAAGTTATTTAAATATTAATATATTTATTATAATATAATAAAATTAAAGTTAAATATTTAAACATTATATGTTTAAATAAAAAAAAGAAAATGTTTAAAATATATTTAAACATTATATGTTTAATATAAAAATGTTTTATTTAAACATTACATGTTTTATTTAAATAAAACATGTTTAAATGTTTTATTTAAACATTACATGTTTAAATAAAAAGAAAAAGAAAAAGAAAAAATGTCAATATAATAAACGTTAATTCAATTTAATAAAAAAAAATAAGACTGCAATGGGGTCAAAAAATTTACATTTCTAATAAGTTCCCAGATGATGCTGATGTTGCTGTCTCTAGGGACTATACTTTGAAAGCTACTGGATTAGGGAATGGTATAGAAAGGGAAATGGGGAAGGGAGTGTTCCAGAGCCTAACTTAGCATATAAAATGTTAATGTTATAAAATTAGGTGATCATATTATAAGCCTATCTGCAATAAGAAAAAAATCAAACAAATAAGTTCAAAGTGATGTACACCATTGCTGTATACTGGTGATGTAGGATGAGTCTTCTTACTTTCAGCATTGTATTTTAGATTTAAAAAAGCCTTTCAAATTTGAGGTTCAAATAACACTGTGAAGAGCTTGTGAAAAGTAAAGATTCCCATACTCAATTCTGGACTCAGGGTCAGACAATCTACATTTTAACAAATTCTCCTGGTCACTCAGATATAAGATATATGAGGTTGCTATGCTCAGGAATCAAGGCAAACAGGATCAGGTACTATAGAAACCCCTCAGGGAAGGAGTGGAGATGAATGTGAGCACAAGGGCAAGCTGTGATGCCTGAAGGAAGCTGAGGTACACTGGGAAAGGGGGATACACACTTGTTATTCAACAAGTTGGTGCAAAACAGCTGCTGACTGTGGAAGCAAGAAACCACCTCACTATACTTGTCAAAAGACCCATACAAGCACCCTATATTTATAGACAATGTGAACACAGAACACCAATGCCTAATTCTCATTTGGCAGAAACCAACTCTACCATGATACAGTTGCCCTCTAAGGGGCCACCTGGAAGAATAATTTCCAAGCAATTTGTGTGTCATCCCATAGGGGCTTATAACCTTTGTCTCCTACAGAACAAGTGATTGCTTGGTTTTAGTTTTAACTTTTCATTTCTCCCAAATATGTAATTGTATTCTTATTCCTAACTAAGACAATCACATCAATTTGTCATCTTTATTTAGTTACTCTGTTTATCTGCCCTTATGTGTGGTAGGTTAATAATGAAAGCTGTTATTACTATCAGAATATTATGAAATTCCCTTGCTATCCCATTATTTTCCCAAATATGTTATTAAAATAAAATCACTTTTTTTAAAGCAAGGAAATAATAAAAATTCCATTAGATTTATTTTGCTGAGTATCCTTGGATTTTTAAGGGCATGAAAATGAAAAATATGTTTTTATGAATACTGAGGGTAGACTATGAAACCCTGTCATAAGTCATCTATCTATATATAGCATCATTATGTTGGAGTGGAGGTCAAATCAATTCTGATATGAAAAAATAATGTATCTCTTCAAATCATTTTCTGTGTACTTTCTATTTTAAGAAAATACATCCTAAAGTACAAGAATTACTTTTAAAAACTCCTGTAAACTCTCTCAATAAATAAAACCAAAAAGCTTGATAAGCTTTTAAGGCATCCCATGATTGCCCTCATTTTCTCCCATTTCAATGATTTTATCTTACATAAATCTATTGTTCTCACAACTCCTACCCTTGCACCCTGCTCCTCTTTATTTGACAGAGAGAGAGAGAAAGAGAGAGAGAGAGTGTGTGCAAGCACACAAGAAGGGGGAACAGCCCAGGGAGAGAGAGAAGCAGGCTCTCTGCTGAGCAGGGAACCCCATGTGGGGCTCAATCCCAGGATCCTGGGATCATGATCTGAGCAGAAGGCAGACACTTTAACCAACTGAGCCACCCAGCCACCCATGCCTTACCATTCCTAAACACACAGAGATTTACCTCCAGCCTGATAAACTTGATGTGCCAGGGGGCCTTACCTGTGTAATTGCTCTGAATGGTAGAAGTTCCTGGGAGTTGTAGAGAATCCTGAAGACCTCGAAACAGGTTACAATCAGGAGACATTTTTATATAACATTTCTGCTAAATTGTCTAAAGGGATCTCATAAGAAAAGTCATACATCTATAAGCTTACAGTAATTTGATGGGATTTTACCTTTTATTAAGTAAACATTCATTTTTGTATCTAATTTTTATTCCCAAATGTAAGATATCTTAAAGATGGCCATAAATTATGTAAGTTTCATGCCCACAGTATCTGAATCAATATGTTGTCTTTTTATTTACATGTGTTCCTTTGATAAAACTATACCAAGAATCCCCTTGTATTCTCCCAATATTTGCCACCTTTGTACCTCTGTATATCAAAATACTATTCACCCTTTAATTTTTAGCTCATACACTATCGTTTCATAACAATCAATTCTCCAACAGTATAAACCTCATTTTTACACTCAGACTTTATCTCTCTCTTATTGTAAATACCAATATGTCTTAATGTCTTTTAAGATATTAATGTCTTTTAAGACAAAACCTGTATTTATACATTGTTAAGTTTTACCCTTCAAGACTCAGCTCAGCTCCTTCATAGAGCCTTCTTTGTCCTCCCAAGTTGGTTAGGTGATCCTTCTCTATGCTTCCTCCCATAACATCCCATACATACCTCTTGCATATTTCTTCCACCACTGTGTTCTTGTTGTTGGCATTTTTGTCTACAGATCAAACTTGGAGGACTTTTATTTCACTGTAGTGCCCCTAGCACAGTGTGCATCATAAAACAGGCACTCAAAAGCTGTATTTGAATAAGTGAATAAAAAGAAATTGTAAATTGTAAAGGACATGTTAACAATTTCAGTTTATTCTAAATTTATTTTATTCTGTTGTATTCACATCATTTAAAATGAGAAACAATAGACTAAAGCAACAGGGCACCTGGATGGCTCAGTGAGTTAAGCATCTCCCTTTGGCTCAGGTCATAATCCTAGGGTCCTGGGATCAAGTCCTGCATCAGGCTCCCTGGTCAGTGGGGAGTCTGATTCTCCCTCTACCTCTCTGCACTGCTTGTGTTCTCTTTCATACTCTCTCTCTCAAATAAATAAATGAAATCTTAAAAAAAGATAAATCTTTAAAAAAATGAACTAAAGCTACAATTAGGCAGCTCAGATTCAGCAATAACCTAAAATAAGTTACATTTTTCCCATTTACTATTCTAATTGCTACCAACTTCTTATATCTATAATTCCAAAGAATATAGAAATTACATCTGTTTTGCTCACAGTTTTATTTATGACACAGGAAAATAATGGGCAAAGTAGGTGCTCCACTCAGTAATTACATGTTCGCTAATCAAATTATAAATAGTCAACATCTGCCTTAAAACTTATTCCCAGATAATTAACTAGTATAATTGCACCCTAACTTTCCAGGTCTATCTCTCACTACTTTATTATTATTGATCCAAAAGGAATATTTCCATTCTAAAACACATCTCCTACATTGCTGCTCTATAACATTTCTTATAGTTTCTCCTCTCTATATAATGCTATCTATACTTCTGTGAATTTTAATACCACCCATCTATTAACATTAGACTATCTATCCATTCACCCATCCATCCACACTTCTAAAAGATAATATTTATGAGAATAGGAACAGAGAGGAACTATGAGAAATAACCAGAAAACAATTAACAAAATGGTAATAAGTACATGATTATCTATAATTATCATGTAGTTATTGTAATGTAATAATAATGTAAGTGAGCTAAACTCTGCAATCAAAAGACATAAAGTGGTTAAATGAATAAAAAGAAAAAAAAAGACCCATCTATATGCTGCCTGTGAAAAGCTAATGTATTTGTGAAGTAAAAATGCACAGAGACTGAAAGTAAAGGGATGGAGGAAGATATTCCATGCAAATGGAAACAAAAATCTAGTGTAGTTATATCAGGCAAAATAGACTTTAATGCAAAGATTATAATAGACAAAGAAGGGCATTACATAATGACAAAAGGGTCAATCCAATAAGAAGACATAGCACTTGGGGTGCCTGGGTAGTTCAGTGAGTTAAGCATCTGACTCTTTGTTTTAGCTCAGGTCATGATATTAGAGTGTGAGAGTGGACCCTGTGTCAAGTTCCATGCTGGGAGTAGAGCCTGCCTTGGATTCCCTCTCTCCCTCTCCCTCAGCCCCTTCCCTCCTCTCTCTGTCTTTCTCAAAAAAAAAAAAAAAAAAACCATAAAAAAGACATAACACTTACAAATATACATGCATACAACATAAGAGCACCAAAATGGATAAAGAAAATATTAATGGACCTCAAGGGAGAAATTAAAAGCAATATAATAAAGATCATCCAAACAGAAAGTTAATAAAGAAATATCAAACTTAAACAACACATTAAACTAGATGTGCTTAATAGATATATGCAGAATATTTCATCCAAAAGCCACAGGATATACAATCTTTGCAAGTGCATGTGGAATAGTCTCCAGAATAAGTGACATGTTAGGCCACAAAGCAGATCTCAACAACTCAAGATTGAAATCATATCAAGCATATTTTCTGACAACAATGGTATAAAACTAGAAATCAATTAGAAAACTGAAAAAAAACACAAATATTTGGATATTATATAGGGTACCAAACAACTAATGGGCCACTGAAGAAATCAAAGAAGAAATAAAAAATACCTAGAGATAAATAAAAACAAAAATATTACATACCAAAATCTTTGGAATTTAGTAAAAAAAAAAAAAAGTGGATCTAACAGGGAAGATGATAGCAATTCAGGCCTACTTCAAGAAACAACAAAACAAAATTCAGATAAACAATCTATTTTATACCTAATGGGGCTAGGAAAAGAACAAATGAAACCCAAAGTCAGAAGAAGGAAGGAAATAATGAAGATCAGACAATAAACAATAAAAACTACAAAAAGAATAGAAAAGGCAATGACACTAAGAGCTGGCTCTTTGAAAACATAAAATTGATAAACATTTAGCTAGAGTAGCTGAGCAAAACAAAAAAGACAGGGCTCTAATAAACTAAATCAAAAATGAAAGGGTAATTACAACTGAACCACAGAAATACAAAGGAACATAATAAGGCAACTACAAATAATGATATGCCAACAAACTGGATAACCTAAAAGAAATATACAATGTATATTTCCTAGAAACATACATTCTTTCAATACTAAATAATGAAGAAATAGAAAATCTGAACAGGTTGATTACTAGTAAGAAGACTGAATTAGTAATTCAAAAATGTCACTACAAGGGTGCCTGGGTGACTCAGTTGGTTAAACATCTGTCTTCAGATCAGACCATGACCCCAGAGTCCTGTGATTGAGCCCCACATTGGGCTCCCTGCTCAGTGGAAGTTTGCTTCTCTCTGTCCCTTTGCCCCTCTCCCCGCTTGTGCTGTCACTCTCTCTCTCTCTTGTTCATAGTATCTCTCTCTCAAATAAGTACATAAAATCTTAAAAAAAAAAACCCAAAAAACCAAAAACCTCACTACAAACAAAAGTCTGCTATCAGACAACTTCACTGGTGAGTCTATCAAACATTCAAAGAAGATTAATACTTATCTTTCTAAAATGTGTCCAAGGGGCGCCTGGGTGGCTCAGTGGGCTAAAGCCACTGCCTTTGGCTCGGGTCATGATCCCAGGGTCGTGGGATTGAGCCCCGTTTCAGGCTCTCTGCTCTGCGGACAGCCTGCTTCCTCCTCTCTCTCTCTCT
>ML105187.1:229094-248837 GCA_003697995.1 Taxidea taxus jeffersonii
CTGTCCGCAGAGCAGAGAGCCTGCTTCCTCCTCTCTCTCTCTCTCTCTCTGCCTACTTGTGATCTCTATCAAATAAATAAATAAAATCTTTAACTAATAAATAAATAAATAAATAAAATGTGTCCAAAAAGTGGAAAAAAGGTAACACCTCCAAATTCATTTTATGAGGCCAGCATTACCCTGATAGCCAAATCAGAGGACTCTACTGAAATAGGCCAATATCATTGATAAATATAGATGCAAAAATCCCTAACAAAGTATTATCAAACTGAATTCAACAATACATTAAAAGGATCATACATCATGATCAAATCAGATTTATTTTAGGGATGCAAGAACAGTTCAACATCCATAAATCAGTCCATGTGATATACCACATTAACAAAAAGAAAACTAAGAAATCATATACTTATCTTGATAGATCAGAAAAAGCATTTGACAAAATTTAATATTCATTTATAGATAGGAACCCTCAACAAAGTGGTAGAGAAAGAACATACCTAAACAAATTAAGACCATTTATGATAAGCCCACAGCTAACATCACACTCATTGGTGAAAGCTGAAAGCCTTTTCTCTAAAACCAAGAAAATGACAAGAATGCCTATTCTCTATGTTTTTATTCAGCATAATTTTAGAAGGCCTAACTCCAGCAATTAAGCAAGGAAAAGAAATAAAAGACTTTCAAATGTGTAAAAAAGAAGTAAAACTATCACTATTAGCCGATGAATAGAAAACCCTAAAGATCCTGCCAAAAAACTGTTAGAATGAACAGTTGAATTCAATAAAGTAGGAGAATAGAAACCAACATAGAGATTTGTGGCACTTCTATATACTACTGACAAATTATCAGAAAGAGAAATTAAGAAAGCAATCCCATTTACAATTGCATCAAAAAGAAAATACCTAGGGCGCCTGGGTGGCTCAGTGGGTTAAAGCCTCTGCCTTCGGCTCAGGTCATGATCCCAGGGTCCTGGGATAGAGCACCACATCGGGCTCTCTGCTCAGCAGGGAGCCTGCTTGTCCTCTCTTTGTCTGCCTCTCTGCCTACTTGTGATCTCTGTCTGTCAAATAAATAAATAAAATCTTTTTTAAAAAAAGATAAAATACCTAGAAATAAATTTAAACAAGGAAGTGAAAGACTTGTACACTAAAAACTGTAAGACAATAAAAGAAATTGAAGAAGACACAAATAAATGAAGAGATATTCCACACTCATCAGTTGAAAGAATTAATATTATTTAAATGCTCATACTACCCAATGCAATATACAGATTCAATGCAATGTCTATCAGAATTCCTTAGGGTTTGTGTACCATGGTTACCACTATTTTACAAATGAAAAGTAAACAAACTTAGATACCTAAAGTCACTTAAAGGGTAAGTCAAACAATTAAACTGAACTAAAAAATATATTGGGTAGAAGTTAAGAAACTAAGTGGTAGTTTCATCATTGTCATAAGTTGGTTCTGTTCTTCTATGCAACTCATTTAACCTAATGAAAATTGATTGGTTTCTCTATATGCTAATGTTCAAATCACTACATGATATATTAATCCAAAATGAGCTACATAGAATTATTAGTCTATTTTGGGGGGGAGTGGGGTGTCTATTCCTATCACATTTACTAGTAAAGGATATCCTGATTAACATTCCCATCTCTCAAGAGCACAAAGCAAAATTAGAGCTGAGATTATTACAAAGTCCTATGGACAATTACAAAAGTGGGACATAACCCACAATTAAGCTGATCTTGGTTAATTCCTAATCAAGAGTATCACTAGTTTTAAGTGTAATTCTATAATATGTTTTTTAAAAGATTTATTTATTTATGAAAGAGAGAGAGAGAGTGTGGGGGTAGGAAGGGCAGAAGCAGAGGGAAAGAGAAATTCAAGCAGACTCCATGCTGACCACAGAGCCCAATGTGGTGCTAAATCTCAGAACCTGAGATCATAATCTGAGCCAAAAGAGTCACTTCACCGACTATGCCACCCAGGCACCCCCAATAAATTCTTGATTATCATCATTCCTTCTCTTCCTTCTTTGATACCTATGCAACAACTAACAGGAGATGGAAAGTCAGGAATGGGTGTGTCAAATTTACAATTAGAACAACAGTCATCATATGTAGAGTATTTATTAAGCATTTATATTTTGTTGGGGACTTGATACATAGAATTTCATTTGGTAATAACTTTGCAAGGTAATTATTAACATCTCCATTTTATATATCAGGAAAAAGAGGCTTATAGGTGAATTATTTGCCTAGAATAACTGCTATGAACTAAATTGTATCCCTTCAAAATTCATATATTGAATTGCTAATCCCCGGTGCAACTATATTTGGATAGGGCCTTTAAGGAGGCAATTAACATTAAATGAAGTTATAGGGTGTGGCCCTAATCCAATAGGACTGCAGTTCTTAAAGGTTGAAGAAGATACCAGAGATGTATATAGACAGAGAAAGGTCATACAAAGACATAGCAAGAAGATGACCATCAGCAAGCCAAGAAGAAAGGCCTCAAGAGAAATCAACCATGCCAGAACTTTGATCTTGGACTTTCAGACTCTAGAACTATAAGTAAACAAATTTCTGGAGTTTTAGCCATACAGTGTATTTTACTTTATTATGACAGCCCTAGTAGACTAATATAGTCACAACTAATAAACACTGGAAATATTGAAGTTAAATTGAACTTAGGCCCATTTAATCTTGTTGCTCCAAAGTCATGCTGAAAAAAATGACTCAATTCTCTCCATAATCATTATCTGTGTTCAGTTTATGAAATATTAGTGTCTGTGACTTTAAAATAGGCAAGAGTTTCCCTTCCTGCTACCCCCAAAATAGCAATAGGGTAAAAATCTAAATAATTTAAAATTAAATTAATAAAAATGTTTTGCAATAAGGTTTTATAAGTCTAATGCCTGAGTCTTAGAATGATTTCTTTAATGATTAAAATGGCAACACAAGGGAATGCAATAAAAAATTGAGAATGATTGAATAGATATAGAACAGAGAAGAAAATATATGGTGGATATGATTTTCATTTCCTTTCCTATGTAAAAGAAATTCAATATGTCATACATGCTAGAATAACGAACATATATTATAAATAACTGAATTACCTTGAGTTCCATTTATAAGTAGGATTTTTCTTAGAAAAGATTTTTTTTTACATTATGGTACATTATAAGCTTTCACAAAGCTCTATCAAGATCAGATTTCTGCTCACAAAGCATATTGTAGGTAGACACATAGGATAGAAAGCAAAATGTGGTTAAATATACTCAGAATTGGGAATTAGAGAACAAAGATTATTGAAAAAATAGGACCCATACATTTCTTTCCATAAGAGGAAAATATGGCAATGAAGTAAGCTTTTGTTTGTGTGATTGAACTAAATTGTTAAATTTATGGAAAATTTAGGACAAATAAATATTTAAACCAACTCAATTTCTTTAGAGTAAATTTTCCTTTGATTTTTTTTTAGGCTAGATTCACCATAAAGGGTATTTAGTTTGCTTTTCTGATTTCCAGGGCTTAATATTTCAACAGGATGAGATTGACTTGGAGCTTTTGATATAAAAAATATTCATAGAATTTATTGGGAAACTATGTTACTGGTTAACTCACACTAGGCAAGGACACTTGAATTCAACTTCTAGCCCAGTCAGCATCTTGTTCTGTGCCTTTCAGTGACTTATCTAAACTTTCTCTGCTCATTTTACTCATTTATACAATTAAAATAAGAGGATTGGACTTGATTGTCTATATGTATCCCTCTAGTTTTATAATCTTATGGCTATAAAGAAAGTATTTAATATCTGGTAAGCCAAGTCCACACTCTCTCTTCCTTGTTGAGATGACCCTGAAAATCATGTTTGAGATGAATGAACCAGAAGGTAAAACTAGGCTAGATCCGTGATAGAGAAATAAAACTTTACTATGCTAGTTCACTGAAGTTTCAGGATATATATGTTAACACAGCAAAACTAACACTATTCTGACTAATAAAAATCTATACCTTAGTATGGTCTTAATTGTGTCACCTGCCCTACACAATTCATTTGTTAAAGTCCTAACACCCAATATGACTAGATTTGGAAATAGAGCTTTCAGAATATAAGTAAAGATAAGTGAGGTCTTAAAGGTGGAGTCCTAATCAGATAGATTAATGGCCTTATAAAAAGAGAAAGAGGGAAAGCATGCACTGCAGAAAGGCCATGTAAGGACATAGCAAGAATGTGGCCATCTATAAACCAGGAAAAGAGCTCTCACTAGAACTGAACGAACCATGCTGGTGCCCAGATCTCAAACTTCCAACCCCCAGAACTGTAAGAAAATAAATTTACATTGTTTAATCCAACCAGCAGTGCATTTTGGTAGGATAGCATAGCTGTATAATAATTTTAACAACTAAATTTAATAATATATATAAACACCTAAGTGGTAGTATATGCTTACTGAAGACCATTTCCCTTATTCTCTTTTTTTACATAAATTTCTTTTGAAAATGGCCATTATAAGAAATTTGTTAAGAGTTATAAATACTGAGAGACTGTGGACTCTGAGAAACAAACTGAGGGTTTGGAGGGGAGGGGGTGGAGGATTAGATGAGCCTGGTGGTTGGTATCAAGCAAAATGTGGTGGGCACATATTGCTTGGAGCACTGGGTGTGGTGCATAAACAATGAATTCTGGAACACTGAAAAGAAATAAAATTAAATTAAATAAAATGAAAAAAAGAGTTATAAATACTCCTCTTTTGCCTATCTCCTTTCCTTATAATTAAAATATGATCAAGTCTCTAAACTAAAATACAAATTTTGGTACTAAAGTTAGATAGCTATCATTCATTATTCCAGTAAAATTACCATTTTTTTATATTTTACTTTCAAAAACTTAAACAAGTTATTTTATTTAGTACTTAAAGCAAATTATCTTGAGAAAATTTTTGATACATTCTATTATTCAATATGCAGAGTCTTGCTAAAATTTAATCTTGTAAATGTGAATTCCATTTGACAATTTCATGTTTGTAGTTAATTGATGCTGTTTTTGTAAAAGAAATGTATATATTCAGCAATTTTGTTCCCATGTAATTTGAAAATATAACGAGGATACACATGTTAATTACATTTTTACAAATGTAGAGATTATGTATAATAACGAATTATTTTATAAAAAATGTGTACTGTGAGTTTAATAATGCAATTAATCTGAACAGATTTTTTTTGGCTAAAGCACATGGAAAATACACTATAAATTTTAAAATGTCTTTGAGAAAAATTCACATTTTTTGTATCTTTTACATGTCTTAGCTCTTAAATTTAATGTTTCATGAATTTTGCCATTTTGTGAAAACATATCTCCATACATCCCATTAGTTCACTGGAATTACTTATTCCAATCAGATTGCTTTTATTACAAACATGAGTTTGAGTTTTAAACATTCAGATGCACAGTCTACTTTCTAAGATAAATATTCTGCTTTTACTACCTCTCTTGCTGTTCAGTGTTCATCTAGCCTTTATTTATTTTTTATACTTATACTTATTTATTTTTGCTTACAAAGAAAAATTATGGAGAATTTTTTACTCCTGTGGAGGTATCGGCTTCTCCTCATGCCTTCTTTAAACCTTTTTATCAATTATTTGTCCTTTAAAAAAATAATTATGTCGGGATGCCTGGGTGGCTCAGTTGGTTAAGCAGCTGCCTTCGGCTCAGGTCATGATCCCAGTGTCCTGGGATCGAGTCCCATATTGGGCTCCTTGCTTGGCGGGGAGCCTGCTTCTCCCTCTGCCTCTGCCTGCCACTCTGTCTGCCTGTGCTCGCTCCTGCACTCTCTCTCTATCTGACAAATAAAAAAATAAAATCTTAAAAATAATAATAATAATAATAATGTCAAGTATAAATTCCTTGAACAATAGAATCATATTTTTTAAATCTTCACCAACTGTCTTGTATAAACCCTCTCATGATCTATGTTCTTCAGCTTTTGTTAAGGATTGTCCTTTGCTGGATGTGGTTTAAAGCCAAGAATATTAAGTGGCCTTAAATTGAACTGAATTGAGATAATTATTTAACTGAAGACCGTTGTATTTAAAAACAGACCAGAGGAGGGGTGCCTGGGTGGCTCAGTCATTGGGTGTCTGCCTTCAGCTTGGGTCATGATCCTGGGATCCTGGGATCATGGGATGGAGGCTCACATTAGGCTCCCTGCTCAGCAGGAAGCCTGCTTCTCCTTCTCACACTCCTCGTGCTTGTCTTCCCTCTCTCGCTGTGTCTCTGTCAAATGAATAAGTAAAATCTTTAAAAAAACAAAAACATTAATTTAATTTAATTAGAAGAAGAAGAAGAAGAAGAAGAAGAAGAAGAAGAAGAAGGAGAAGGAGGAGGAGGAGGAGGAGAAGAAGAAGAAGAAGAAGAAGAAGAAGAAGAAGAAGAAGAAGAAGAAGAAGAAGAAGAAGAAGAAGAAGAAGAAGAAGAAGAAGAAGAAAGAAGAAGAAGAAAAGGAAGAAGAAGAAGAAGAGGAAGAAGAAGAAGAAGGAGAAGGAAGAAGAAGAAGAAGGAGAAGGAGAAGGAGAAGGAGAAGAAGAGACCACTGGAAATTTGGGCTTTGATTCAGGTTAGACACTATTAGGACACTGCCTTATTAAATCTCTTATTTTCTTAAACTTGGGAGCCTCTTTCTTTAGTTTTTCTTCATTCAAGAAGTCCATGTGTCTTCCAAAGCACAGCTCTGGCAGGGAGAGAACACTCTACTTCATTCCCTGTTTCCTCTGGCAGTCTCCCTCAGTTGTATTTCCACTACCTGTTCACCACTCCATCCATCACTAGATCATGGCCCTAGATTGCTTTGCTTCATTGGATCTTGGAGGAACTTAAATGCCACTGGTGGTCTGATTGATTCTTTGTGTCCTTCCTACCACCACTTCAAATATTACCATATTTTGCAGTGGGCTTTCATAGTTTGTTTTGTAGCCATAGCTACTTTCTTTTTGATTGAAGAGAAAGGTTATTTCCTTTTTTCTTGGCAATTGCCTTCATGGAAATAGAGGATTAAAAGTGTTCTTCCATAACCATTTTTAATCAAAAGCCATTAAGAAGGAAAAGCTATTTTAGAAGGAAATTTTCATTATTTTAAGGGGTTGAAGAATTATTTGATTTTTGAGTCAAATTGACAGAGCTAAATATCAGTATCTTTAGATAAGGCTCTACTAAATAATATCATTACCACTGGACAAAATGACCACCCTGCCAATTTTTCTTTAAGCGTTGAGAGGAGGTTATTTCAATTACCATATTGTTCTGTGCTTGTCTATTTTTTCTAGAATGGTAGAGCCAAGAAATTACCTTAAAATAAGAGAATAGGTAGTAGGAAACAAGAACTAAAACTCTTTGTGTGCTAAGAATGTCTACCAATGAAAATTCTTTCAACCCTTAGTTTCATCTGCTTTGTTCACTACATAATTTATACTCTAGACCTAATAGCTTTCTTCTCTCAAATGTCAGTGAGTCCTAAAAAATAACTTGGATGCTTTTTCAGCACTGGCGTTTCATTGATGTCATCTCTTCCTGACTTTAATGCTTTTTGCGTGTGAGTCTGTGCTCCTTTTGTGTAAAATTCTATGATCAACAATAAAAATTTACTAAAAGGAATTTTCATGGTGTGGACATGGAGGAGAGACAAATAATAATGGCCCAATACACCACTGCTATATTAAGCAGTGTTCTATGATAACATATGGTTACTAAATATTTCATTCAGTTTTGTAATTAAAAGGAAAGAAAACCAAGGTGTTAATAATGTGGAAAAACTTGGAGATAAACAAAAAACAATTAAATAGCTTCATACAGTCAATTGTATTAGCAATAAAAACAAAACAACTATTAATTTTCTACTGACAAACCAAGCTTCTATCAATGTACAATGTAAGTCTGTTTACACCTTGGCAGATGGTTCCTCAGGCATTAAACTTGGGAAAACACATTTATAAAGGAGTGTTCAAAACAAAATAAAACAAAAATATATCAACAACAGAAATTTATGCTTTCTCTTAATGGAGCTGTGGCTCTTGCCAATAAATATGAAGAGAAATCTGGTTAGAATAAGAACATGAAATTAAATGTACATTGAAAATCCAACCTGAGGTTAAACAGTTAACCCATATAAATAAAAATCTGTGTAGGCTTCTAACTGATATTTTACTTTTAAGACTGAAGACATAAATTCCTATTCCCTGCAGTATCCCTTAATTTCAAAAAATCAAGAATGTTAATAAAACACAAGCATAATCCTGCCATTCCATTCCCCAAGTACAGTGGAACCTCACATAAGGTAGTGTAACCCTTAGTGAAGGGAAACTTCTCTGAGTATAGAGAATGGGAATAAATGTCTTTACTGTTGCCCAGAGGTCAGTTTTCAAGCCCTGTGGAGTTTGCCTTGAATGGGCATCCAGAACTTACCTCTTCCCTTGGTGTCCTTTCTTTTTCCTCTTTCATTTGTGTATCCTGCTGTGTGGTTCCTTTCTTTCATCCTTGTTAGAAAGTCCTCTTTTAATTGATCTTCACATTCTTCAGAGTAGAGCACACTAGGGATAAGTCTAGGGATTAGTCTTATCTAGACTCATCTAGAGATAAGAGGGACTTATCTAGGGATCACCATGGGGAATCTCCTTCATAGCTTTACTTTAAAGGGCTACTCTCCCTGAGTTGCAGGGTGAGGGCTGAGAGGCACAAGAAAAATTAAGGGGTTCCAGAACCCATAGATCTCCATGTGGACACTGAGTTTTATGGACAACTCTAATCTGATGAGTTCCCATCCCCTTGAATGTTTCTTTGTGCATATTCTTCAGTGAAATTGCAGTTTAGTAGGTTGCTCGGCTGGCTCAGTTGGTAGAACATGAAACGCTTGATCTTGGAGGTTATGAGTTCAAGGCCCATGTTGGGTGTAGAGCTTACTTCAAAGACAAAAGATACAGAAGTTTAGAAAATAAGAGCTAAAATCCAAATAAACTTAAGGAGCCAAGATCTCAGATTTTGAGATCTTCTTCAGTGATTCAGAACAGATCTTGATTTTATGGGAAGCTGAAAAAGTTCATAGTCCACTTTAAAAGAATATTAACTTCTAATGACTTCTTTAAACAATAACATGTTTCCAGAGTTCAAGATTCAAAAGGTACAAAACACTATGAAATGGAAATTCTCCCTCTCATGGAGTTCCTTTTTGGAGGAAACCATTATTATCATTTTCCAAACAGATTTTTTGAAGGTAGAAGCAAAGGCATGATTTTTGAAGTCCTAGCATGTGGGTCCACAATACTAATTGTGTACTGAGTTCATGATTACATACAGATTTCTATCATTTCAGACCAAGACTATTCATTGAATTAGAGTTGATTTCTATGGAAGCATTCCAGAAGGCTCATCAGAATATCATCCAATCTATCATGTTATATCCATTCTCCCGGCCCTATTTTCTTCCCTCTCCTAACCCCCATTATTTTTTCTCTACACAGAGGAATTGCTTAATAGAAGGAAGAGTACAGAATTCAGAACAAAGCTCAAACATAGACTGTCACTTTGATGACAGATAAATCATTTCATCATTTTGTTTCCATTTCTCTATTTGTGACATGAAGGTGTGTGTGTGTGTGTGTGTGTGTGTGTGTGTGTGTGTGTGTGTGTATCTGTATATCTGTTATTTCTTCATTGGCAGTAACAAAGTTGAAGGATGGGAAAAATAATTTGAATTACTTAGAAGAAAGATGTTACATAAACATCTTTTACTGTATAGTCATGTTTACAACCAGAATATAACAGAAGGTTAGAAATCTTCACTAGCACCCGGTGGCATCTGGGTGGCTTAGTTCATTAAGTGACTGGCTCTTCATTTAGGCTCAGGTAATGGTCTCAGGGTTCTGGGATCTAGACTCATGTTAGGCTTTATGCTCAGTAGAGAGTCTGCTTGAGAGTCTCTCTCTTTCTCTCTCTCTTCCTTGTCCTCTGCCCCTTCCCTGTAAAACAAATAAATTAAAAAAAAAAAAAAAGGAAATATTGGCTAGCACCCATAGGTCATAGCTCTTACATTTTAAGAGGAATGAAAATTCCTAAGGCGACTATGGACTTTGTAACTGACATCAAGTATCCATCCTCAGAGGCAGAAACTTGTGAAGAATGCAAAACTTCTTAGAGCTCATTTTCCCCCAACTCCTCATTTAGTTTCTGTCACAAACTTTATCTCCAGAAAAATCATGGGCTATAGAAAATCAAATGTTAGAAAAAAGACAATGGAAACTATAATATGGACAAAGGAGAAAAGAACAAATAGGAATCTAAGTTAATAATATTTAGCATCTTCTGAAATCTCAAAGGCATGTAAAGGTATTATCTTACCAACAGTCTAGGGTGGATGGATAATAACTTGTTAAGAGGTATCGACTTTTTTTTTTTAAGATTTTATTTACTTATTTGACAGAGAAAGAGTGAGCACAAGTTTGGGAGCATCAGACAGAGGAAGAGGTCAAAGCAGGCTCCCCGCTGAGCAGGGACACTGATATGGAGCTCAATCCCCGGACCCTGGCATCACAACCTGAGCAGAAGACAGATGGTTAATGACTGAGCCACCCAGCTTCCCCAAAAGGTATCGAGTCTAAAAAAACAGAAAATATAATGTAATGAGCAGGTCCACCTAATAAACTAACAAATTATTTTTAATAATTCAGTTGCCTTTCCAATATGTTTTTACAAGTGCTCCTTTTAACTTCAATATACCTATGATAATATTTGCCAACATAGAAATTCCATTTTTGACACACACAATACAATGAAAACATCATTTTATCAATCATCACCAGAGGGAAAAATTATTATTCCCTCTAACCAAATACAAGTGACATTATTGTGGTGATAGAGAATGCTATCTCATTACCTGTATGAAAGCAAATTATTCCAAAAATTCCATATGTACCCCAATGTTCATAGCAGCAATGGCCACAATCACCAAACTGTGGAAAGAGCCAAGATGCCCGTCAACAGACGAATGGCTAAGGAAGATATGGTCCATATATACAATGGAATATTATGCCTTCATGAGAAACGATGAATACCCAACTTTTATATCAACATGGGCAGGACTGGAGGAGATTATGCTGAGTGAAATAAGTCAAGCAGAGAGAGTCAATTATCATATGGTTTCATTCACCTGTGGAGTATAAGGAATAACATGGAGGACATTAGGAGAAGGAAAGGAAAAGTGAATTGGGGGAAATTGGAGGTGGAGACAAAGCATGAGAGACTGTGGACTCTGAGAAACAAACTGAGGATTTTGGAGGGGTGGAGGGTGGGGGGTTAGGTGAGCCTGGTTGTGGGTATTTAAGGAGGGCATGTATTGCATGCAGCACTGGGTATGGTGCATAAACAATGAATCTTAGAACACTGGAAAAATAAAATAAAATTTAAAAAAAATTTCAGCAGAATTTAAGTATGTAATTATGTTATTTGACCAAATTGTCTCTATAATATTCTTAAAAGAATATTTGTGTTTGTGTATCAATGACTTCTAAACAATTTCAACACTAAGACATATCAAAAATCTATTTCTATACTAAACATTCCTTATTACAAAAAGAGATTGGCCTTAACCAATTCAGTGATGCCCAAGCTGCATTTTCTCTCAGTGGAAACTGCCAGATTTTTCATTTGCCTCTCCAGAGTACTTCAGAGAATGGGGATAAACAGTGAGACAGTTAGGATGACTAAGGAATTAATAAGGAATGGCCCTGACATTCCCTGAAACAGCTGTGCAGGTTTGCTTCAAATCATGCCAGCAAACAGACTAAGGCAGATGGAGACTCTTCTCCCCAGTAGCATTGCTTAGATACCAGATATGTCCATACTGATGGTAATTTTCAATGCATTGAATAAAATATTCAAGAAAAGAAGTCTAGAAAGTCTATCATACAGAACAATACACTTTGTTACCTGTATTCTGAGTACCCCTTAACTGATCCTGCCAGAACTTTCATTTGCTTCCTAGAAGAATAAAACACAATAGAGAACTTAGGTGTCTCAACTCTGAAAGCAATCAAGTGCTTGATAAAAATGAAGGAGCTCACATTTTTTAGAGTCTGCTTGTTCTCTCATCATCTCAGTTTCCTTGTTGCCATGGTCACCTTTCAGTACAGCAGAACTCTCCAGTAGCACCACTTTGATGCTGCAACCCAAATTCCTGTCCATTTCCTTGTCTAGTTTTTGTGTGCCTCCCACTATCCCTGACCAGCACCACTCCTTTCCATTAGTAATACAGGCTGGCAAAAGGAAAGACATTGGAGGTGACAATGAGTTGTTTTAAAACTGCAGACATGAAATGAAGAGTGCTTAGTCTTTATAGACATTATCTGTCTTTTACTATATAGCATTGAAGTGGAAGCAAGATTCTTCCTAATGTCTGCACTACATTGTGAATCCAAACCCCCATTATAGAGATGAGGCTCTACCAATTGGTCTTTTAATTATATCTGTAGTTTTGATTATAAAGAGAAACTAAATATGCTGGTAGTATGCTAGTGGAGGATGTTATATTAGTTTATACAGACAGTAATTCCTGCATATACCCTGCAGAAAGAAGGGAAAAAAATGGTAGGTAAGGATAAACCAGGGTTCCAAATATACACAGTGCCTGATGTCTTCAGATTTATACATTCTTTCAGGTACGGACATATGCATGTGAGTTTTTAGAGGACTCAGGACACTTGAAATCAAATGTATTATAAGGAGGTTATTTAAGATGGTCACAGAGTCAGAGATAACCCTCAGGAGAAATTATTAAAGATAATATGTGGGTATGTTCTTAAAATAGTTCTATTCCTTGCTGTTCAGATGTCACATGGTCTCTTAAAGTGTTATTTGTCCAACTAAGCAAATTTTGTTGTTATTTTTAACAGCGTATCTTCCTGGGCTGGCAAAATTATAATTGTTATTTTATGCTGTATTATTTCATTTGTTAGGGTTTAATTTTTGCTGGTGGTGCTTCTTTTAAACAAACTGTCCATTTTAACTACTGTTAGTTGAATGTACTTGTGCCTGGGGGTTATTTTTGCAAAAAGCATAGAGAACTGAAAAATAATTGAGATTTGCATATTTGTGAGGTTTTTAAAGTGAAAGGTTGTAAAGATTATATGTATTATATTTCCACATTTATAAGACAGTCTACAAGTAAGAAGTATTTTCCCCAATCAACCAAAATAAAAAATTTACAAAAAGTAATGTTGTAAATATCTGGTCTTTATGCTTAAGGACAAAAGCAAGAATGCAGCTTATTTTAAAAGGTAGAGCCACATTTATCTGTTTACATTTAATAATTTGCAAGATTTTTAGCTCAAAAACTGACAGGGCAAGGAATTTCCAAACAATTTAATTTGGCTTATTTACATTCAGGAAATAATAATAATAAAAAAAACCAGCTTCATACAAATCAAGTTATCCCTTTTTAAAGGAGACTACAAAGGTTTAGGAACCTGATCCTTTGGACATGTGGTAAATTGTGAAAAATCAGTTCTTTATGAACTGGAGAAAAACACCATTTAGAGTGGTTGAAAATCAATTTTATCTTTTATGTCTTTGGTGAAGAAATATTCCTCATGCTAGAGAACTGGGCATTCCAATTCTACTTTTTCCTTCTACTTGTCATTTATATTAATGCCAAGACAAAGCACGCATGTACCTTTATGAATGCTCAGTGAAGGTGGTAAAAGAGTTAATATCTTCAAAAACTTTTAGGTTTCTTTTGTAGTGTAGTGTAGTCTAGATACTGAAAATGTCACAAACTCATGGAATAATCTACCTTCATTTGCCCTTTGTAATGTAGCCTGGGAATATTTCTTCTAATATCCAATTTTTTACATATATATAATTGTATTAAACTTTTGATACTATTGTTAGTGCTTTCTCCCATGTTGTAGAAAGCACTGGAGGTATAAATGCTGACTAAATACTCTGAGGAATGTGTCTTTAGTGCAGTGATTCTCAACTGGCAATGATTTTGTCCCCTCAGGAGAAATCTGGCAATGTCTCTAGGCAAATATACCCCAGGAGCAAAACCATACCCATTTGAGAACCACTGCTTTAGAAGACAGATTAAATTGTCACAAAACCTTTACTACTTGGATAAATAATTGAGTTAACACTGATTAAGAAGTGAATTTAAAAGCAGAAAATGCTAGAGCAATTCTATTCCCATGAACATATCAGATGGCAAGCAGCATGAGCTTTTTTTGTGGAAGAAATGGTTATACATTTCTAATGCCATTGTTTACAAGCTTTTCATAGCAACTTTTACCTTTCTGACTAATAGATGTCTAACATATTTTGGAAGTGGTAACAGTTCTTTATGGCTACAAAACAGCCAATTTTTAACTTACTACTCTATTAAAACATATTGTCCCTAGTGGCCTAAAAGACAATCCCATTTAATTGACTAAGTTGGATTGTAGCTAAAAGATTCATTATAACTCATTAACCAAATCATTAAAGATTATATACAAGAGTCTCTTTGAGAAGGGTTAACAATTTCTAGGTCTCTACCCTGGGCTGGTCTTGCCAAAACAGAACTAAAATGTGTAAACATGTATTTTGAATAATGATATGGTAATACCTTAATGGGTAGAGTATTTATTACTTCCCCACACTTTGCTACTCTGCCCTACACTATGGAGTCTACTATAAAGCCAGTAGGATGAAGCATTATGATTGTGAAGAACCCTATTCTTAGAGATTCAAATCTAAGACTATTTTGTCACTTAACTTCAGTGACCTTAGATTCCTTCATCTATAAAATGGGAATAAAGGTACCCAGTTCATTTGTTCTAAAAAATGGGAAAACAAGGCTTTGTAAATGTGCTTACCTTCTTACATGGTATGGAATAACATTTGATTTAATTATCTAATTTGTGAGAAGACTGATGTTTAATTTTTCAAATTTAACAAATAATTAAAATGTTAATAACATCTATTATATATTAATAAAATTTCAAATATATAAAGCATCTTTAAAAGAAAACTGTAGGGGTACCTGGGTGGCTCAGTGGGTGAAAGTCTCTGCCTTCGGCTCAGTTCATGATTCCAGGTCCTGGGATAGAGCCCCGCATTGGGCTCCCTGTTCAGCCAGGAGCCTGCTTCCTCCTCTTTCTCTGCCTGCCTCTCTGCCTACTTGTGATCTCTGTCTGTCAAATAAATAAATAAAATATCAAAAAAATAAAGAAAACTGTATTTTCCCAAATAGTTGAAACAAAAGGGTATTATCTACAAAAAAAAAAAAAAAAAAAAACCTCCCTAGTTTGGACATATCCCTAGCTCTGTATGGATGATTATAGTGGGCATTGATACTTGTGATAATTTTCCTTGATGTATTAAATGGTGTATTTCTTCATCTGAACTTTCTTGTGCTCTTGGGCTCTTTGTATTACCTAGGAATCTTTGCCAGTTTGCCTTCATGGCCTCAGAGAAAGAAATTAAATAGTGATACTGAGGTAGTGAGGTAATAATTAATTTTTAAGCTTCTAAATAGACTTATAAACTCAGGACTTAGGGAGAAAAATATGCTTAAGTTGTAAGAACATAGGGGTTTTTATTTGTTTCTTTTTGTTTCTTTGTTTTTTAATTCTAAGTGAACAGCCACTTATATACTACAAATAATAAATTTGGGGAGAACAGATCAAAGATCCAGTCTAGTTCAACTCAGACCAGGCAAAGATTCCACATGTTAGAGACAATGGGATCAAAGAGTAGTCAGAGAGTAGGGAAATAGGGTGGCATGTGGTTGTAATCTCTTAGAAGGGCTCCTAAGCCTTGATCCATCAGGGTTGATGGAACCCCCAAACGTGTATTGATGTAAGAAAGCAGAGAGGCTGTTGGCTTGGCTTCTTCTGGAGAGTCTGATGTTCTTAGCATCCCTTCACATCACACCACACTGAAAACACTATACAGAAAACATCGTAGCAAGAGACACAGTGGCAGAGAGGGCCTGAAATGGCTTTTCCAAATCCCCACAGCATCAGCATGATATAGGAGTGTATTTCCCTTAATACAGTCCTTCACCTGAGGGACACAGAGAAGACTAGAAAACCCAAGGAAGCCCCATATTCTAAGCGGGATGGATCCCAAGTGTTTGGACCTCCTACTAGACACCTAAGAACATAGGAAGATAAGGAAGGGCTGAGGGGATATGTAGGTGCTAATGCTCAAAGATCTAAAGGACAGGTGGCAAGTTACCAGATGCTGGCCTGAGCAATCACCAGGGACAAACCAATTGGACCAACCTGTTAAGTATGCCTCAAAGATGAAAGTCAGCTCTAAAAACATACTGGAGAGAACCCTAAATTGACTAAGGTTGACTAATTTAACCTAGAATCAAATGAAGAAAAACTTGATATGTTTTAGCTTACTCCAAATTTGCCTAGACTGAATTTTGAATACCTCATGTATTAGAGAATTGAGATGATAACCATATTCAGTGATGGATAAATAAGTCAATTATAGTTTTATAAATTGAATTTGTAGCTTGTAAAAATTATACCCATTTAAAAATACAAAATAAATAAATAAAGGAACACTTTTTCCAATATTTTCCTTATAAAACGTGTTTACTTTACATCATTCTCAGAAGATGTGGCATTTCATTGAGTTGTACATTGATCTAAGAGAGTCTGATAAAAATGTAAAAATGTTCATTATAGGGACGCCTGGGTGGCTCAGTTGGTTGAGCGGCTGCCTTCGGCTCGGTTCATGATCCCAAGCGTCCTGGGATCGAGTCCCACGTCGGGCTCCTTGCTCAGCGGGGAGCCTGCTTCTCCCTCTGCCTCTGTCTGCCTGTGCTCGCGGGCTCTCTCTCTAACAAATAAATAAATAAATAAAATAATAAAAAAACCTTAAAAAATGTTCATTATATAATAAAAATATATTAAAAGTGCACTGTATTATTCCAATATCTGATTCAAATGTTGATTTTTTATATAACTGTAGTGTATGTTTTATAATACCAGTAACTTTTTAAAATGAAGCTCTGGAGTGTTTCCAGCTTGCATACTGAAAAGAAAGAACAGAGTTATTTGGTGCTCCCAGTAAAAACCTTGTCAAATTGTAAAATGAAATAAGATCATGTGAAAGGGTTTTGAAGACAACATCATTTCAACAGATTTTTTTGAATGTGAATCCTATTAATGTGATTAAGATTACATATGGTTTCTGTTAGCCAAAAGTACATTCAAAGAAACTCAATAGATAAAATTATAATTTATAGCATTAGAGTTTTATGAAACTCTAGCTCCTTAAAGAGAAGTTGGATGAAAACACTAATTGGAGAATATCACTCACACAGATCAATATGAAAATGTAAGTCAAATATGGCCTCTGACTCAGGATTATATTGATGCTTTAAAAGAAACATTAGAGGGGCACCTGGGTGGCTCAGTGGGTTAAAGCCTCTGCCTTCGGCTCAGGTCATGATCTCAGGGTCCTGGGATCGAGCCCCGCATCGGGCTCTCTGCTCAGAAGGGAGCCTGCTTCCTCCAGTCTCTCTCTCTGCCTCTCTACCTACTTGTGATCTCTGTCTATCAAATAAATAAATAGAATCTTAAAAAAAAAAAAAAGAAAAGTCAGGCCCTGATATTGAATTTGGGATCTTTTTAACAAAAAAAAAAAAAAAAAACATTAGAATATTGGAAAGTTTTTAAATAAATCACTACTTCCCAACATGAAATATTGCCAAAGACATTAAACAACATTCTATGAGCTGGCAACTGTATTTCCAAATAGGAGAATATAAGAGATTAGAAAAATTCATTCTATTATTTTAGCCTTTATCTTATGAAATCAATTTTAACAAAATCTCCTTAATACAAATATGTTCTACATGTACTTGGAATTCATTTAAAAACTCTTGAATCATAAACTCTGTGATATCAAGGGACAAAGATATTTTGTAGAATCTTGTATTTCCCTTAATACAGTCCTTCACCCAGAACCTGGAAAAATCTCTCCAATGAGCCACATAAAATTTTGGCACCAGATTTCCAATTTTAAAACAGGGAGATGATAATGGATTAACATGAGACTGTATTAAAGAAAAAGAATATAAGTGTCACTGAGTCTGTTGAACAGGTATCATGTGTCAGATATTGCTGAGGAGCAATAGGATACTATCTGAAGATGAAAAGTTTAGTAGAACCTGATTTCTAGGAATTTATTATCTAGTTGAAGGTATGCACAAATGGATCACAAATTGTGCAGAATTATGTCCAAAACACAGGTGTGACTAACATACTGCAAGAAGAAAGTGATCAGGGCTAGAATCAGGGCAGAAGACTCTAGAGAAGGCAACTAATGAGTTACAGGTAGTGAAAAGTTAAGAAAAAGGGGGGAAAGCCAAAGATTTTTTCTTATTAAGATAAAATAAATCAATAAATATTAATATTCTTCTTAGACTTCCAGATTATACTAATACATAACTGGCTTCCAGTAAGTATTACTCTACACAATCTTTCTCTCACCTTTGTATTTCACATTCCTAAAGAAACCACATCAACAAACACTATGACACAGTCTCCCTGGCATGCAATATTTGGGTCACTGTGTCTTTTCCAAAAGAATTATACTCAATTATACTCTGTTATACTGTGGTTTATATTCTTTCCATATTTTATTCATTTGAGGTGTATAAATTAAGCACATTCTATAGGCAAGATGCAGTCATAGAAACCTGGAATTTCAATAGTAAAACAAGTAAGTTTTGTTATCAGACTTAATGAACTTACAGTTTTCTCCATTCCATACTTCGAGGTCCTCTCTTCTCCTTTCTCTCCCCTCCACTACCCACTTGATCCCAACCTTTTTCTTCTTTGCTCAAACTAGATTTGGGGACTTTTCAGGCTGGGCTGACTAGAAACATTATAATGTGAGAGGAAATCACCCTTTGCAAAAAAAGATAAGTAGAAGCAGAATCTCTATTTAATGTGTTTACTCCACCAAATTTTGGATAAAAAGTAATAGACTACTAGGATTTCAACTGTGTGTGAGAGAAATTAAGAAAAGTCTAATATGGGTCTGCCCTAATATGGGGTAGCAAGGACAACATACATTAAATAACTATTAGAAGATAAAACTATTGTAGTATAATTATGATTAATGTTATAGGAACGTCTAAAATCTATACTGAAGGAATAAGAGAAATTAGTGCAGAATGATGGTGTGGAATACAAAAAGAAATGGTGACCCAATTAAGTGGTAAAAATTCATTAATAGAATGAAACACTTCCAGTTATAATAGTGATGATAATGATGATGATAATTTGAAATAATAAGAAATAATAGAATTAAAATAAAGAACAATGATAGCAGGTAAGTTAAGAATAGGGTTATGACAGCTCAAGAGTTCTTAGGTCTATTGCCTAGGTGTTGGTCTAAGATATACTATAACTTTAGATATTGTAAAAGTGTAAGGTTAACCACTGAAAAGAGTTATAAATTCCAAGCCAAAAGAGAATCAAATGTAAACAACAACAACAAAAAACCCCAAACAGATGAAAAAAAGGTAGTAAGTAAATAATGAAGTAGAGACAAAAAAAGTACCTTTTTCCCTAGAATTTTAGAAGAAGGAGAGAGGAGGAAGGGAAAGAGGAAAGGGGTGAAAAGAGAGAGAGGGAAGGAAGGAAGGAAGGAAGGAAGGAAGGAAGGAAGGAAGGAAGGA
>ML105187.1:248847-359824 GCA_003697995.1 Taxidea taxus jeffersonii
GAAAAGAAAGAAAAAGAGAAAGGAAGGAAGGAAGGAAGGAAGGAAGGGAGAAAGGAAGGAAGGAAGGAAAGAAAGAGAGAGAAAGAAAGAAAGGAAGGAAGGAAGAGAGAAAGAAAAGTAGGACATGATCAGAGATGTAGATAAAGCTATAGAGTCATCTTTTCCCTCCCCACAATTCTGCAGTGGGAGATGCTAAAAAAAAAAAAAAAGTTTGCATGCTGGTGGTTCAGCAATATGGCAAAAATTATGATGCTGAGAGGGGGGTATGATTTGGCTTGAGGTCCCGAAGAAGTGAAGAGGAACTGGCTGTAGAGCTCAGGTGGGGCCTAGCGTCTGATACATGCAGCCCATCTTTTAACAGGAAAGAGAGAGACAGAGTTCCATTTGTCTTTTGGAAGTGGAAAGATGGGAGAAATTGTATCTAATGACTTTCACTTTTTCACTGAATTGTGAGGCAAAATCACCAACTGAAAGTGAAGGTGAGGAGGCAGTGTTGGTTCTGGAATGCAGGCTTTTCTTGTGCCTTTCTCCAGATATAAGGAAAATAAAAGGAGATAAAAAAGAAACCCAGAAAACTCACAGGACTGTCATTTCTCAAGCCCTGAGATGTCTGCTCAGTGCCCCCTTCCTTCTTCTAACTTTCAGAGTCCTTTTGCTGGTTTAGTTATTCCCAGGCTTCCTCATTCTATATTTAAGGGTGGAGAAGGATAAAGCTAGTCTTCCCCACATAGTATCTGAGATGGCATCTCCTTTTTGTAGTTTATAAAAGTTGGCTCTAGGCAACAAGACAAACACTTGTGAGTACAGAAAATCACCAAGCTCTTGAGACACATACCCCACAAATACATGGGCGCACAAACACACACAACTTAATTTCTCCCTGCCATATGAGATCCATAGAATCTGTCAGGTGAGAAAGAGTGTAGAATCATTGAGAAAAGAATGAAAACAAGGCAGAGAGGAGCTACAGTGGAGCAATATGGAGGAAAACAGAAGAAAGTATAAATACACTCCTGTGTTAGTTTCCTCCTTTTTAAAGAATTTCAGTCTAGAAATGATTGAGCCCAACAATGGCTTTTCCTTTCCATAGTTTGAACAATGTAGCTTTTTTCTCCTATGGCTGAGTATATTTTCTAAATGCATCTCTATTTTTATAATCAAAGCAGTTTACAGCCTTCACAACTAGTTTAAATAATGCTGTGTCTACAATGCCTTCTATGTAATAGGTCTGAATACTGAATTGGCTAACTAAATTTAGGGGAAAATTTGTGTTGGCTGCTTAGATGAACTTCCTGATTGGTTAAGGAAACTAGAGTGATATGAGATCCCATATTAAGTAGAACACACATGTATTTTGTTTCTTGTTGCTTCTGTTTCTTTTATGGAATAGTTTTTCCCCATCAATCAAGATTACTCCTTTCTTTGTTGACTCCACAGTCTCTTTTAGCTCTACCTTCTATTTCTTGTCATTAACTTGCCTGGTAACACTGTAACTTACAATAAATGACACATTATTTTTCTCATCTCCCTGTCTTCTTAACACTCTTCACTATAGTTTTTAATGTGCATCACCTGATGATAATTTATCTCTCAATTTGTTTTATTATAGTCTATTTATTGAAAACATATCATCATAGATTTCTCTTCCATATTACAGCACCATGAGAAACTACTTGCAGCTATATACACTAGAACATACTTTCCATGCTTTCAAAACTTTTGGGTGCAGTTCATGATTCTTATTCATATTCTCCTTACCAAGAAGTTGTATTTCCAGAAAAATCTATATTCCATTCCACTATTTTCCTTTAGTTTATGAAATATTGATTTATAAGTGAGCAGAATAATTAAAATACAATTACATTTTTATATGAAATTGAGCTGATTCATCTTTTTTCCTTTAATATCAGAAAATTGGCCCCTCAGATCTTCATTCCTGCTGATTTCCTTTCCTTCATGCACTTTTAGGTGTTAGTAATAATTGAAAAGTGTTACATTTTTTAAAAGATCACGTATGCAAAGTGTTTTTTAAATGCTTTCCAATTACACCCACATATAAAAACATACCTATAAGCACACTAGTCTTAGTTTCTATAACTCCCTTTGAAAAAGGTTGATATATACTTAAGCTTAAGGAAACCAACTTATTTGAATCTAGCAATGTTTTTAGAAAAAAACTTTCATTGTATCTCCCAGGACATCTTCTCTCCACTCCATAATATTTTTTTTAATTTCATTGAAAATTAATGTCAAATTATTTTTTAAATCAAAAGAAACATTTAGAAATACTATAGCAATGCTGAGAATATAGAGTCAGATTCCAATTCTAATTGATCCTTAAAATCAAACAACAAATATTATATATTTATCTATAGACAGTTCCTACACGGGGGATGGCAGGTTGCCCCAAGATCAACCACTGTGGCATAAAGATTATTTTGTGTTTGAAGAAATTCAGTACAGGTCCCCCCAAAATGTGTCACTTTGGCATGCAGAATATTTTAAGCTGAAGGCAGCCAAGACCCTACAGGCTCAGAGAAAATTTTGTCCCTCCCTTAAAGACATAGAGTAATCTGAATTACGGATCTTTCCCAGAATAAGGGTTATTACCTGAGATAATTTTCTCTGTGTGTCCCATCTGTATGGCAAGGCAAACATCTAATTACTAAACATCTGCTCTTCTTCCTATTGCATTGTGACTTGAATTTCTTTCTTTTGAAGTCACAGACTGCTACCTCCCTTTCCTTAGTTCAGGATGACATATGTACCTCATTCTGCCTGACTGTTCCTGGAATTCCCATGTCTATATGGATTAATCATAAGTATGCTATTAAATTACAGTTTCTCCTGTTAATCTGCCTCAAGACAATATGATTCCTAGTCTGGTGAGAAGAACCTTGAAGAGGACTCAAGGGAAGCAAGAAATTCTTGATCCCTGACATACTCTATAGACAGGCATCACATGATATGTTTCTACTATAAGATATGATTTTAATTTTCCCAAATATGATATTCACACCAAATTTACTCTGTTGGCAGCCACAGCAACACTATTGTCTCATGGGTTCTTTTCACATGTTACTGATCATACCTCCTTCACTCACACATGTGTATTTCACTTTGAAATTTTGGATTTATTTCATTAGATTAAACTCTCTTTCACCCTGCCGGAAATTTGCAGGGGATTAAAAAAAAAAAAACTGATGCTTCAAATAGTTGATACTGACTTTGCTTCAGGGCATCAGACAACTTATTTCATATGCCCTTTATTTACTGAAATCATTTAAAATAATAACAACTAGACAACTTTCCCCCTTCCCCCCCTTCCCAACACCAGAAAAAAAGAGACTAATAGCTTCTGGATGATATAAAAAACATAACACAAAATGCTTTTTTGTTGTTTTTTATTAACATATAATGTATTATTTGCTTCAGGGGTACAGGCCTGTGAATCATCGGTTTTACTCTATTCACAGCACTCCCCATAGCACATACCCTCCCCAATGTCCATAATCCAGCTACCCTATCCCTAACCACCACCCCCCAGCACACCTCAGTTTGTTTCCTGAGATTAAGACTCTCTTATGTTTGTCTCCCTCCCTGGTCACATCTTGTTTCACTTTTTCCCTCCTTACCCACAATCCCCGCCCTGCCTCTCAAATTCCTCATATCAGAGAGATTATATGATAATTGTTTTACTCTGATTGATTTATTTTGCTCAACATATTACCCTCTATTTCCATCCATGTCCTTGCAAATAGCAGGATTTGGGGGTTTTTTGATGGCTGCATAGTAGCCCATTGTAGATATGGTTCTATTTTTTTCTTTTATTAATGGTTTGTATCACATTGATTGATTTGCGGATGTTGAACCAAACTTGCAGCCCAGGAGTAAATCCCACTTAGTTGTGGTGAATTTTCCTTTTAATGTACTGTTAGATCCTATTGGCTAGTATTTTGGTGAGGATTTTTGCATCTGTGTTCATCAAGGATATTAGTCTGTAATTCTCTTTTTTGATGGTATTTTGTCTGGTTTTGGGATCAAAGTAATGCTGGACTCATAAAATGAATTTGGAAGTTTTCCTTCCATTTCTATTTTTTTGAACAGTTTTAGGAGAATAGGTATTAATTCTTATTTAAATGTTTGATAGAATTCCCCTGGGAAGCTGTCTGGCCCTGGGCTCCTGTTTGTTGGGAGATTTTTGATGACTGCTTCAATATTCTTACTGGTTATGGGTCTTTTCAGGTTTTGTATTTCTTCCTGGTTCAGTTTTGGTAGTTTGTATATCTCTAGGCATGCATCCATTTCTTCCAGATTGTCAAATTTGCTGGTGTATAGTTGCTCATAATATGTTCTTATAATTGTGTTTCTTTGGTGTTGGTTGTGATCTCTCCTCTTTCATTCATGATTTTATTAATTTGGGTCCTTTCTCTTTTATTTTGGATAAGTCTGGCCAGGGGTTTGTCAATCTTATTAATCCTTTCAAAGAACCAGTTCCTACTTTCGTTGATTTGTTCTACTGTTCTTTTGTTTTCTATTTCAATGATTCCTGCTCTGATCTTTATTATTTCTCTTCTCCTGCTGGGTTTAGGCCTTATTTGCTATTCTTTCTCTAGCTCCTTTAGGTGTAGGGTTAGGTTGTGTATTTGAGACTTTTCTTGTTTCTTGAGAAAGGCTTGTATTGCTATACACTTTCCTTTCAGAACTGCCTTTGCTTTGTCCCAAAGTTTTTGAACAGTTGTATTTTCATTTTCATTTGTTTTCATGATTTTTAAAAAAATTCTTCTTTAATTTCCTGGTTGACCCATTCATTCTTTAGTAGTATGCTCCTTAGCCTCCATGTATTTGAGTTCCTTCCAACTTTCCTCTTGTGGTTGAGTTCTAGTTTCAAAGCACTGTGGTTTGAAAATATGCAGGGAATGATCCCAATCTTTTAGTACCAGTTGAGACCTGATTTGTGACCCAGAATGTGATCTATTCTGGAGAATGTTCTGTGTGTACTAGAGAAGAATGTGTATCCTGTTGCTTTGGGATGGAATGTTCTGAATATATCTGTGATGTCCATCTGGTCCAGTGTGTCATTTAAAGACTTTATTTCCTTGTTGATCTTTTTCTTGGATGTTCTGTCCATTTCAGTGAGGGGGGTGTTAAAGTCCCTACTATTATTGTGTTATTGTCAATGTGGTTCTTTGATTTTGTTATTAATTGGTTTGTATAATTAGCTGCTCCCATATTAGGGGCATAGATATTTACAATTGTTAGATCTTCTTGTTGGACAGACCCTTTAGCTATGATATAGTGTCCTTCCTCATCTCTTATTATAGTATTTGACTTTAAACATAATTTATCTGTTATAAGGATTGCCACCTCAGCATTCTTTTGATGTCCATTAGCATGGTAAATCATTTCCACCCTCTCACTTTAAATCTAGAGGTGACTTTGGTTCTAAAATGAGTTTCCTGTAGACATCATATCAATGGATCTTGTTTTTTTTTTTTATCCATGCTGATACCTTGTGTCTTTTGAATGTAAATGGGCATTTAGCTCATTTACATTCAGGGTAACTGTTGAAAGATATGAATTTAGTGCCATTGTATTGCCTGTAAGGTGACTGTTACTGTATATTGTCTCTATTCCTTTCTGGTCTGTTACTTTTAAGCTCTCTCTTTGCTTAGAGGACCCCTTTCAATATTTCCTGTAGGGATGGCTTGGTAGTTTGCAAATTCATTTTGTTTTTGTTTGTCCTGGAAGCTTTCTATCTCTCCTCCTATTTTCAATGACAGCCTAGCTGGATATAGGATTCTTGCCTGCATAGTTTTCTCATTTAGTGCTATGAATATATCATATCCTTTTTGGCCTGTCAGGTCTCTGTGGATAGGTCTGCTGCCAATCTAATATTTCTACCATTGTATATTACAGACCTCTTGCTCTGAGCTGCTTTGAAGATTTTCTCTTTGTCACGGAGACTTGTAAGTTTTACTATTAGATGACAGGGTGTTGACTATTTTTTATTGATTTTGAGGGGTGGTTCTCTGTTCTCTGGATTTTGATGCTTGTTCCCTTCCCTAAATTAGGGAAGTTATCTGCTATAATTTGCTCCAATATACCTTCTGCCCCTCTCTCTCTTTCTTCTTCTTCTGGGATCCCAATTATTCTAATATTGTTTCATCTCATGGTATCACTTATCTCTCAAATTCTCCCCTTGTGGCCCAGTAGCTGTTTATCTTTATTTTCTCAGCTTCTTTATTCTCCATCATTTAGTCTTCTATATCACTAATCCTTTTTTCTGCCTCATTTATCCTAACAGTAAGAGCCTCCATTTTTTATTGCACCTCAGTAATAGCTTTTTTTATTTCAACTTGGTTAGATTTTAGTTCTTTTATTTCTCCAGAAAGGGATTTTATTTCTCCAGAAAGGGATTCTCTAGTATCTTGCATGCTTTTATGGAGCCCTGCTAGCACAGTAATTGTCACTCTGAACTCTAGTTCTGACATCTTTCTAATGTCCATAATGATTAGGGCCCTAGCCATTGGTACTGCCTCTTGTTCTTTTTTTTTTTTTTTTTTTTGAGGTCAGTTTTCCATTTTGTCATTTTATCCAAATAAGAATAGATGAATGAGGGGTTCCTGGGTGGCTCAGTCATTAAATGTCTGCCTTCAGCTCAGGTCATGATCTCAGGGTCCTGGGATCAAGCCCTGCATCAGGCTCGCTTCTCCCTCTCTCACTCCCTGCGCTTGTGTTCCCTCTCTCACTCTCTCTTTCTTTCTCTCTGTCAAATAAATAAATAAAATCTTAAGAAAAAACAAGAAAGATGAATGAGAAAACAAAATACTAAAAGAGTAGCAAAGACCCCAGAAAAATATACAGTAACCAAATTGGAAAGGGGGGGGAGAGGAAAGGAGAAAAAAAATCTATATCTATGCATATAGATATAGATATAGATATAGATATAGATATAGATATAGATAGGTATAGATATAGATACACATATAAATACAGATAGATATATTAGACTAGTGAATAGAACAGAGCCACACAATGATTTGGGGTATATTTTCATCTGTTAGAATAAACTGCTTCCCAAAATTTTAAAGAAAGAAAAACTTATATATGTACAAGAATAAGGGTAAACACAATGAAGGGATGGAATATAACTGTAAAGATGCGAATTTAAAAAGATTCTTAAAAAAGGAATTGATAAGGTAAGAAGTTGGTTGAAAAAATTTTTAAAAAGGAGGAAAGAATGTAATCAGGCTGGAGACTAGAACAAAGCCATGCACTAGATTTAGGATATATTTTGATATAATAGAAGAAACTGTATCCCAAAATTCTAAAGAAAGAAAAACCTATATGTGTACAAAAAATAAGGTTAAATACAATGAGGGATAGAATATGACTATAACAATGAAAATTTAAAAAGATTTTTAAAAAGGTATTGATAAGATAAAATAGTTAAAAATATTAGAATAAGAAAGAAGAAAACTTTTTAAAAATAGAATAAGAAAAAATAAAATTAAAAAATATAACTTTAAAGACTAAAGAATCATAGGAAAAAAGCCATGAGTACTATGTGCTCTGTTCCTGTAGCTCTGAAGTTTTGCAGTTCTCATTGATCAGTGAACTTGGTCTTGGCTGAATGTTCTTATTGACCTTCTGGGAGAGAGGGCTGTTGCAGTGATTCTCAAATGTCTTTTGCCTGAGGCACAATTGCAACACTGTTGTCAGGGGCCAGGCTAAGTAATCTACTCTGTTCTGCTCTTGGTAGCTTTTGTTCCCTGAATGCTTTCTGTACAGCTTTGGAGGACTGTGTTGAAGATAATGGCCTCCCAATCTTCAGCCCCATAGTAGCTGAGAGCTTGGGGACCCACTCCTCATTGCACCCTCAGAGAAAAGCAGCCAGTCACACTTGTCTTCCTTGTCTCCAGCCATGCTCCATGCTCAGCCAGCCTGTGACCAAGCATTTCTATCTCTAGGGCACAGCCCCATTTGGAGTCTCCAAGCCCAGCAGACTCCTGCAGCTTGCTCCCACACCACTCCTCCTGGAGGAGGAAGGATGGGATCTCTCTGGATCTCACTTGTGGGGGTCCCTGCACAAAGAGCAGTGGCCTTACTGTGCCTCAGATCATGGTTTATGGCAACCCTGACCTGAGAAGTCCCTCCTCGGCTCCATCTCTGCAGCCGGCTTCCTGCTCCAACACCTGGGATCTCTGCCACACTCAGACACCCCTGGTCTTTTTGTGACTCCACGGGCCCTGAGACCACACTGTCTCACAGCGAGGGCTACACACACACACACACACACACACACACACACACACACACGGTCTCTGGAGCGACCTCCCTCAGTGGAGCCGATTTCTGAAAGTTCTGATTTTGTGCTCCACTGTTCTACTGCTTGCCAGGAGTGGCCCCTCCCCCCCCCCCGGTTTATCTTCCTGTACACTGCCTCTGATTCACTTTTCAACATGTCCTACCCTCCAGAAAGTGGTCACTTTTCTGTTCCTAGAACTGTTGCCCTTCTTCTCTTTGGACATCTGTTGAATTTGTAGATGTTCACAATGGTTTGATAACTATCAGGCTGAACTCCTGGGACCCGGTGATATTTTGGTCTCTTACTCCTCTGCCATCTTGCTCCTCCCTCCTAACATAAAACACTTTAAGGTGTGTACATACATTCATTTTTATTTAGCCTGAAACACACCTCAAACTGCAGAACTCAGGTTGGTTTTCCCAGTTGTCTCTCAATTCATCTGTCTACCCCTTCTAACTTCTCACCTCTTTATTTTTTTTATTAATCTAACTTTTATTTTAATTTCACTATAGTTAACATGTAGTGTTATATTAGTCTCAGGTGTACAATATAGTGATTCAACTCTTCCATACAACACCTGATGCTCATCACAGCAAGTGCCCTCCTTCACGCCCACTGCCTGCTTAAACCAGCCCCCCACCCACCTTCCCTCTGGCAACCATCAGTTTTTTTTTTCTATACTTGTCTGTTTCTTGGTTTCTCTCTCTCTCTCTCTCTTTGCTCATTTGTTTTGTTTCTTAGATTCCTCATATGAGTGAAATCATATGGTATTTGTCTTTCTCTGGTTGAATTATTTCACTTAACATTATACTCTCTAGCTCCATCCATGTCATTTCAAATGGCAGAATTTCATTCTGTTTCATGGCTAAATAATATTCTGTTGTATATATAAACCACACCTCCTTTAGCCATTCATTTTTCAATGGGCATTTGGACTTGGAGTATTTCCATAATTTGGCTGTTGTAAATAATGCTGCAAAAAACATAAAGGTGCATGTATCCGTTTGAATTAGTGTTTTTGTACTTTGGGGATAAATACCCAGTAGTGTGATTACTGGCTCATAGGGTAGTTATATTCTTATTTTGGGGAGGAATATTCATACTCTTTTCTACAGTGGCTGCATCTGTTTGTATTCCCACCAGTAGCTGAAAAGGGTTCCCTTTTCTCTGCATCCTCACCAACACTTGTTTCTTGTGTTGGTTTTAGCCATTCTGACAGGCATTAGATGATATCTCATTGCAGTTTTGATTTGCATTTCCCTGCTGAAGAGTGATGTTGAGCATTTTTTCATGTGTCTTAGCCATCTGAACATCTTCTTTGGAGAAATGTGTGTTCATTTCTTCTACCCATTTTTAATTGAATTATTTGTCTTTTATGTGTTGAGTTTTATAAGTTTTTTATGTATTTTGGACAGTAACACTTTATTAGATACATCATTTACAAATATCTTCTCCCACTGTGTAGGTTGCCTTTTAGTTTTGTTGGTTTTTTTCTTCCTCTGTATGGAGACTATTTATTTTAATGTAGTCCCTATATTTTATTTTTGTTTTTATTTCCCTTGACTCAGAAAACCCATCTAGAAAAATGTCATTATGGTCAATATCAAACACCTCACTGCCTGTCTTCTTTTCTAGGACTTTTATGGTTTCAAGTCTCACATTTAGGTCTTTAATCCATTTTGAATTTTTTTTGTGCATATAAGAAAGAAAGAAAGAAAATATTTTGTGCATGTAAGAAAGTGGTCCAGTTCCATCATTTTGCATCTAGCTGACCAGTTTTCCCAACACCATATGTTGAAGTGATTTCCTCATCTTTTTAAACACTTCTTATCTCTTTAGGAACTAACTCAAGTTCCCCAATCATCATCGATTAGGTTTGCAGGGTTCTCCCAGCAGCTTACAAAGCTTAACACAAAATTATATTTATCAGACACTTATCAGCTCTATATAGGTAATGAATTTTTATAAATCTATCTTATCTCCCCCAACAAAATTATAAATTTATTTAAGGATATAGGACCTTGTGTCTTCCACAACTAGTGCAATTTTAAAAGATATTTAATGATTCATTGCTACAAGCAAATAAGAAAATCACTAAATTTCCTGCATATTGAAGGGGAGCAGAGTTCACCACCCCCAAAATATGTCTCTGGCATAAGGATTACTTTAGGCTGATTATTTTAAAAATATTTATTTATTTTTTATTTATTTATTTATTTATTTATTTGAAAGAGATAGAGACAGACAGACAGAAAGAGCAGGGGAGGGACAGAGCAAGAGGGAGAGAATCTCAAGCAGACACCCTGTTGAGCATGGAGCCCAATTCAAGACTTGATCTCAAGACCCTGAGATCATGATCTGAGCTGAAATCTAGGGTCAGATGTTTAACTGACTAAGCCACCCAGGTGCTCTTAGGCTGATTGTTTTTAAGAAACAGCAAATAGGAAAAACTCTGAAAATTGATGAGATGTTACCCTTTTGTAAGAAACATTTATGTTTAAAAGAGAAATCTTCAATTTTAGGGTGTTCCCCTCTCTGCACCTAGAAGGGAAAAATGATTCTAAATCTGTAGAAACATATTAATGGAAAAGGCAACAATATAAATCTGTGTAACAACTTACTTTAGTTTACTGAACTTTCCCTGATAACTTCCCATAACTGGCTTCCTCTCCCAACCAAAATTCTCTTTTGTTTATAGTTGGAGATGTTATTTAAGGTGGTGATTTGGGCCATTTCAGAGAGTTACTCAGTTTTCTTGGGCATCTGTCATACATACAGGAAGTATACATGTTATAAACTTCCATTTGTTTTTCTCATTAATCTGTCTTTTATTACATGGGGGAGGAGGTCTCAGTCAATAACCTAGAAGGGTAAAGGAAAAGTTTTCTTTCCTCCCCTACAATATTCCCTCATTTAGCTAAAACCATAACATATATGAATCAGTGAGATTGTGATTTCCAATTCTCTTCTTATAAGCAAGAAAAATATCCATAGATTAAACAGAATTTAAAAGTCCAAGCTATAGGGCATCTGGGTGACACAATCAGTTAAGCATCCAGCTCTTGCTTTCAGCTCAAGTCCTTATCTCAGAGTTGTGAGATTGAGTCCACTTCTGGCTCCATGCTCAGCCCTGAGTCTGCTTGAGATTCTCTCTCCCTCTGTCCCTCCTGCTCATGCTCTCTGTGTTAAATAAATAAACAACTATTTACAAATAAATAAAAAATAGGGGCACCTGGGTGGCTCAGTGGGTTGGAGCCTCTGCCTTCGGCTCAGGCCATGGTCCCAGGGTCCTGGGATTGAGCCCCACATCAGGCTCTCTGCTCAGCAGGGAGACTGCTTCCCCCTCTCTCTCTGCCTGCTTCTCTGCCTACTTGTGATCTCTGTCAAATAAATAAATAAAATCTTTATAAAAAATAAATAAATAATAAACAAATAATAAAAGTCCAAGCTACAACATAAAGTGGCAGATAAAGAGTGATTTACTTGCAATATTTCATTTTTTAATTGGCCATATATCAATATCCAATATTAAAAAACAAAAATCAACTGATTAAATTTGAAGATCTAATTGGCTTTATCAAGTGATTCATGAATCAGACAGCATCCCATATAGCAAGTAGGGGGGAGCTCCAAGGAATTGCACAAAGTAGAAGGTTTTGGTTTTTTTTTAATAGTAAGGAGGGTGAGGTAAGAAGTCATTAGTAAAAGACAAGAAAAGATTATCTCAGGCAACATCACCTTTCTTAGTTGGAAGGACAGGGGTTCCTGTTAGGTGGTGGGTTACCTCATCTTCCTTTGGAGGATGGAGAGACCCCATGTGATAGATTACCTCATTAATGTGCTGACTAGAAAATTCCAGATGCATTGAATTAAAATTCCACTCCTGGAGAGCTTTGAACTGCAATTAAGTCTTGGTTTGCTGTCCTGGGTACAAGTGTTTCTACCCTGGGCCTGTGATTTTCTTTTTAACACCAACAAATTTTTGAGTAAGATGAAGAGATATAGGGTGAGATCTCAACAAAGGGGCTTCTGTCCCTGTGGACAAAATATCTATCACTTTCTTCCTTTTCTATCTATCCATATATCTATCACTTTCTTCCTTTTTTTCCACTTTCCTCTATATAGCCTTAGCTCTCATCAAGTAAATTTATATTTACTTGATGAGAGCTAAGGCTATAAATCTAGACATACATAATAGTCATAATAATAAGTCATAATATCACATAACTTTTTGAACCCTGCATATTGTGATTTATAAGAAATACATATGTGGCCCCTCAAGTGGTGAAAATATATTTCTCACATATATTTAGTCTATGTCCAGGATTCCTGGCTCAGTATTTCCCAAACCCTTGGATTTTCTTAAGCATCTTTTCTCAAGAAATTTGATCTCTTATCTCCACTTCCTGAAACTGTTTCAGAGTCATGAAGGAGAAATAGGTGTCTTGTTATTCATAACAAGCCCCTTTCCACCACAACTGGGTTTATGTTAATGAGGTGACTTTTGAAAAGCTCCTTAGGATGGAGCCAAATAAACTGACAATGAACCAAAAGGTTGGAATTTACAGTCTTATTCTCTGATTTCTGGGGAGAGGGGAGGGGTTAAAGGTTGAATCAATCTCCAAAGGCCAATGAGTTAATCAATCATGACTATGTAATAAAGCCTCCATAAAAATCCAAAAGGAGAGGTTCATAGAGCTCCCAGGTTGGGAAATCAGAAATTTTCCTTGTATTATTGTGCCAGGCCCCAAAGTACACAGGGACAGAAGTCCCTTTGTTTGAGATCTCACCCTATATCTCTTCATCTGACTGATGATTCCTACCTTTCACTATCCTATCTAGTAAACTGGTAATCTAATAAATAAACAGATTTCCTGTGTTCTCTGAGCTGCTCTAGAAAATTAATCAAACACAGGGTGGGAGCTGTGGGAACATCTGATTTATAACCAGTGGGTCAGAAGTACAGATAACAACCTGGATGTGTGATTGATATCCAAAGTGTAGTCTTGTGGAACTGAGCCTGTACCCTATGGACTCTAACGCTATCTCAACTCAGAATTGAGTTGAATTGTACAACATTCTGCTGATGAACTGAGCATGTGGGGGGAAATTGGAAATTAGTTTCAGACACTAGAAATTGGTCTCAGAACACCATTTAAACACAAATGAGCAAAATTCTTAATTACAAAAACCACATGAAACAACTACATGCATTATTAATAAAACAGATTTACCTCATGAGTTTTACCCACCTGTCTTGCTATACCTTTATTTATAAGACATCTCTTAAACTAATATAAATATCAGTAGGTGCATGTGGGCTGACATCTGCTGGCAGAGATAGTTGGGAACAATGTGTGACCATTATGAGTTATCCTATAGAGATATGCATGGAAGGCCTAGCATCATAAATCTTTAAAATTTATTTATATTTCCATGACTTCTAATATTGTATAGAGAAGTGTGTCAGATATTAAGTATGTCAAATTTCCAAATATTGACCTTTGATGAACAGAATGTCTCTGGGCAAGTCTTTTACCCATGCTGAGTCTAGAGGCATTCTCCTATCTTTCCAGCTCTAAAACTTAGTTTGGTTTGATAGGTAATCTCCATATAATCTTCATTGTAGTTTAAAATAATTCAGAAACTCACTGTAGAAGGTAATTTTTAAGTTATTAAAATAGACCAAGAAATAAACGGATTCAGATTAAATCTAAGTTAGTATTGGACTTTCACCTATCAAAGAAAAATAAAGAGTTCTTCTGAGCTAAAAAATAGCCCAAAGACTTAGATAGTCATATACTTCTGAGCTTTAAAACAGGGGATGAAGTATTCATTTAAAAAAAACAAAACACAAAAGATAACACCAGAAGAGCTGAGTTTTGTTTCTGGGCAAGTCACTTTAATATCTCCAGGTTTTATACCTAAAAATGGATATAATCCACTCACTTCACAGTACAATCATGGGGATTAAGTGAGAAACATGTGTGATGATGATTATTAAATTATAAAGACCTTTCTTTACAAGTGTAAGATAATATTATTTTTTAGCTCCATTATGTATCAGCTTTGTACATCTTTATGTAGCAATAATAGCTATGGGCCCCCTGATAATTTCATCCTGACTTAAATTGTTTAAAAATTTATAATACAGAATCTCAAATTAATAGTGTAATCAATTTAAAAGACCCAGATGTTCTGGAAGGCTCACACATGCCTAATTTCCTATCCAAAGCTTTATAATACATTAAGTCCATGGTAATGTGGGTTTGAGTAATTTAAATATATATTTGAGAGTGGTTAAGTTAGATAACAAATACTTAATTATCTTCAAATTTCCCTATTTTATTACTAGTATTTTATTACTATATTACTATATTTTATTATTTGGTTTTGATTTTACCTATATATTATACAACTATTATAAATGATGCAGTGAGCTAGATGATAAAAATGGCAGTTCAAGCACAGAAAATAGAAAGATAAAGATACAGCATAGTCAGTGGCTCCCACAGAGTTCCTATTTTCATGGGAAAGATAGATATTCCAAATGAAACAAATGAAGTTTGTTTCATTTTAGGGGAAAATGTTGAGTACAGTCAAAATACAGAGTTAACCAAACTCAAAATCTCAAGTCAGAAAATGTTATCTTGTTCTTTCATTTAAACTTGTGCCCTAGTTTCAAGATTGGAGCAGGATATTATTCTTGAGACATGTGATTTGAGCACAGGGTGAGTAAGAGATATCATGCCAGAAGTTGGTCAGCAGTAAAATAAGGCAGAACAGATAAGTTGACACTGGAACTTTGAATAGGTAGAAGAGCTCAGAACTGCAGGTTACTAAAAGGGGAACTAATGTGGAAGACAAAGTTCAGAGAGGGAATGCAGGCAGGTCTGGCAGCACGTATATGAGAAACAAGTGTGAGGTTATAGAGCAATGTGATAGAAACTCAACAGATGGTAAAAATAAAGGTAAAAAAATGTCCAAAGATTTTTAGTTAAAAAATAAGAAGTTAGAGTATATTAATTCTTTATTCATTAAACATTTATTGAGACTCCTATATACTAAACTTGGGGAAATAAAGATGAATATGAAACATGTCTTGTTACTAAGGAATTCATTTTAAATATTTACTGAAAAACTCTAATTATGCCAGCAGTTGTGGTGGGCACAAGCTAGAATAAACAATAGACACAAAATCCACTTTCATGGAGTTTACATCTAGATGACTGCAAACAAACAATTAAAAGGAAATAAGCATTAATAAAAGCATATATCTGATAGTAGTTTAAAAAATCTTCATCACAAGAAAAGAGTCATAAGTACATACGGTGATGGCTATTAACTAGATTGATTGTGGTGATCATTTTAAAGGCATACGAATATCAAATCATTATTTTGTAATGAAACTAATATAATGTTATATGTCAATATGTCAATTATATTTCAATAATAAGTAAGTAAGTAAATAAATATAATACTGTATTGACTAAAACAAAAAAAAAAATATGTGAATGCCATGAGAAGCAGAAGCATTTAGCAAAGTCTTGGGAAAAGTAAAATGGAGGAATTTATCAGGAATATCACAAACTATCAATGCACCTAAAACTGTTGCAGATAGGTAGAACAACCTTAATATATAGTTACTATATGATTAATTACATAAATATATTATGGGGGTGCCTAGGTGGCTCAGTTGGTTAGGCAACTGCCTTTGGCTCAGGTCATGATCCCAGGATCCTGGGATCTAGCCCTGCATCAGGCTCCCTGCTCAGTGGGGAGCCTGTTTCTCCCTCTCCCTCTGCTGTTCTGCCTGCTTTTGTCTCTTGCTCTCTCTGTCAAATAAATAAATAAAATATTTAAAATAAATAAGTAAATAATGAATGACAGAAACAATATAAAGGCAGAGTGAAAGTCAAAAGGTCTAGAAAGGGAGGCATATATCCACATTTATTTGAGTAGAAATCAAGAATACAATGATCCAGAATCCAAGATTTCCTGAAACAACTTTGATTTAAAATAGCTTGTCCTCTCTCTCTCTCTCTCTCTATAAAATAATGAAATAAATCTTCAAATTTAAAAAATGGGACACATGGGTGGCTCAGTCTGTTAAGTGGCCTACTCTTGGGTTCAGGTTATGATCTCATAGTCTTGAGATCAAAGGCGACTCAGGCTCCACACTCAGAAGGGAGTCTGCTTGAGATTCTTCCTTCTGCCCCTCCCTCATTTCTCCCTCTCTTTCTCTCTCTAATAAATAATCTTTTAAAAAAGTTAAAATAGCTTGTCTTGTAGCTCCCAAAATACACTTCTGTTTACCAGACATATACTGATGATTTTCGTTAAAAATGTATTTGTTTTAAGCATGTAGAAGAAAAATAAGACTTGATACCAAGGATGCTGCCGTTGAGGCAGGACTTTTATTATTTCCTTTCAACCCAGAACTTGGCTGATCTGAGGGAAAAGACTGGAGGGAGCCTACAGTTGCAGACAGGTAGAAACATCTAGGGGTTATGAGGGTCAGAAGGCAGGGGATCATATTCAGTAAAAACATAGTTCTAAATTCATTGATAGTTTGCCAGCTACCTAACTCCTCCTGTTTTTATTTATTTATTTTTTTTTCGTATGATCATACCTTAAACATTTTCTTATTTTAAATCACTGGTAAGCTGTTTCGAAGTTCAACATGTAAGGACCACAAAAATGTTTTTTCAATTCTCTCTTCACCATCCAATGCATAAAATAATGACTCAGAAAAATGTGCTTCGTACCATCAGTAATATCCATCAAGAAGAGCCCAAGGCTCTACCCAGAATTCTTCACAATTTCTTGCACCATTTGTTCATAGTTTAATTAGATTAGCAAGCAAATTATTGTCAATTACACAGTTCTGACAAAAGTAATTGCATAAATAGATACTATCTTGGGACAAGTTCTTTCTGTAGTAGATGATGTTTATTCTCCCACAACTCACTCCTACGATATTTTCAAAATTAAAATCCCACGCACTAAGCTGCATCACCATAATACATCAACTGTCATTTGCTGGTTCTTCTCACATTCAATTTAATTTTTAATGTCTACAATAGAAATTAGTGCATAAATTTGGAATAATACTACAGAAACTAATGTTTTTGCCTGAGCCTGTGATATATAGTAGTGGGGAAAGGAATCCTAAACAATATTTGATTAAAATATCGGAGGCTTTGATCTGCTGTGGCTAAGTCTGAGTAAACTCAGAACATTTGTCTCATAGTTATAAAAAATAAAAATCTAGTATTACAATGGAAGTTTGCTTTGGCTTGTCTTAGTGTCTCAAGAACACTGAATATTTAGCAATTAAAAGTATAGCTTAACATGAAGATTAGCAATGCTAAACTTGGACAAAAATTCTGTTTGCTTTAGGCATATTGGATTTGTATTTAATATTAGGCTGTCAGCAATTAGAATCATAGACAAGGGTGCCTGTCGTGCCCAGTTGGTTAAGCATCTGTTTTCAGCTCAGGTCAGGATCCCAGGATTCTGGGATCAAATTCTGCATCAGGGTCCCTACTCCTCTCTCTCTCCCTCTGTCTGTAGCTTCCCCCTACTTGTACTGTCTCTCTCTCTGTCAAATAAATAAATATTTTTTTTTAAAAAATCAAATCAGAGACAGAATTCAGAATTTATAAAGTCTCCATAAATTTCCATAGGCATGCTAATAAGAAAATATTAGAACTGGTTTTAAATTTTCTTAATCTATTACTCACTTTGCTAAGCATGCCCCTGAAAGCCAACCATCAGTGATGGCTTTTTTCAAAACAACTTGCTCTTAAGGCCTATGTCAACCCTCTCCTGTCTTTGTAACAAAGATAAATCAAAATTCTGCAACCAGTAAAAACCCAGATTTTGTGTGTGTGTTTCAGTTTGCAAAACTATTGACCTATTTGATGTTTGTCAATTCTTTTCTTCCACTGCATTGAGTCTACTGATGAGACCACTCAAAGCGTTCGTTATGTCTGTTACTGTGTTGTTCACTTCCAGCATTTCTATTGGATTTTTATAGCTTCCACCTTTCTGCTGAAAGTACCCATTTGATCATGCATGCTGTCTACCTTCTCCACAAGAATCTTTAATCTATTAACTATGGTTATTTTAAATTCCATCATTTGGTTCTAATATCAGTGGCATGATTGCCTTATCTCTTGAAAGTATAATGCTTTAGATTATCTTCTCACATGCTTTATAATTTCTTGTTGTTGTTGAAAGGTGGACTTCCTATATTGTATAGTAAAGACTGAGGTTAGTAGCTTTATACCTGGATATCTGTATCCCTTCCTTTCACTGAAGTCTTTAGTTAACAGATTTGATTATTCAAATAAAGAGCCAAGCTGGGTTGGGGGATTTTTGTTGCCATGGTTACCCTTAGCGCACCACAGCCTTCAAATTTTCCTAAATAATTCCTTGTGTTCAGAATAAGAGCTAGTTTTCTAGAGGTTTTGTTTGTTTTGTCTTTGTTATTATTTACATTTTTTTTCTCAATGTCCATGCCCTGTAAGCTTTAGGTCTTTCTTTTCACAGCATTTCAGAGATGGTCTGTATCCAGCAAAATTCTGTTAAGACTATTTTTTTAGAAGTTTCAAGTTCACAGCAAAATTGAGAGGCATTACAGAGATTTTTTCTGTATACTCCCTACCCCGACGCATGCATAGCCTTTCCTGTTATTAACATCACTCATCAGAATGGCACATTTGTTACTAAGGATGAACCTACATTGCTGCATCCAGAGTTTACCTGAGGGCTCACTCTTGGTGTCATACATTCTGTGGGTTGGGACAAGCATATAATTATATGCATCCCTCAGTATATTATCATACAGGTTATTGTCGCTGCTCTAAATGTCTCCTGTACTCCACTAAATCATCACTCCAACTACCCCTGAAAGATTTGTTTTATTCTATGCCTGTTGGCCCGGTGGAGGGTTGGGGTAGGGGTGTTCTATGTTCTAATAAAGCTTCAGTTTTAGGCAGACCGATATCTCTGCTGACCTTCCCCCAGGTACAGATGGTTTTTTCCTTTTTTCCTGCACCAGCAAGGGCTTTCCACCAGTGCCCTCAAGGCAGCATTGTTTGTTGTCCTCTCTGAGCAGATTAAGGGTTTTTTGAGTAAGGTGAGTATCTCAGCAGTATTTCCTTTTTCTTTCTTTCTTTTTTTTTTTTAAAGATTTTATTTATTTATTTGACAGAGAGAGATCCCAAGTAGGCAGAGAAGCAGGCAGAGAGAGAGGAAGGGAAGCAGGCTCCCTGCAGAGCAGAGAGCCCGATGCGGGGCTGGATCCCAGGACCCTGGGATCATGACCTGAGTTGCCAGTGAGGGTTTTTCATCTCTGCCCTTTCATTAGAACTTTATCAGGAAACTGGCAGGTGGTTAGGTCAGCGGTCTGGAACTAGACATGACACTTATACATCGTAAGACAATGTTTCTCGTGACATCTGTGATCCATAGATATATTTTGTTAAGTCTGGTTTATAGTTAACTTCTCCTTTGATCTGATCATTTTTTAAATTTTCTGTGGTAATTTGTTATTCTTTGTGGTCACAATGTAATTATTAGAAAAACATTTTAACCCCAGTATTGGGATAAGGTGATCTGGGTTTTGTCCCTCACCTTTGTTTTCATTCTATCTTAGTGTTTGCATACCTGAAATGCCCTCGGAGCCTAGTCAGGCAGTCAGGCACCTCCTATTTCTCCTTACCTGAAGTCTCAACATTTCCCTATTCAATACCTCTTACATTTGCAACTCCCAGGGGTTTATCTTTCTTGCTGGCATGACCATCACTGTGCCAAACACCTGACCCAACTGGATGTCTGGTCGTGTCTTGCCCAAGAAAGACAGTGCTCCAATCTTTTCTCCCCCTGCCTATCTCCCCTTACATTTGGGGCTGTGCAATGTCAGGACTCCAGTGGGTTCAAAGAAAGATGGTGAATTTTGTATTTGTTTGGCTTTTTTAAAAACTGCAAAACTGGGAACATCCTTCTTTGCAGCTCCCTACGTCTCTGAGTGGAAATCAAAAGGAAATCTTAGTTCTCTGAATGTTTAAAATTTCTGTCACCACTTTGAAAATTACTTCTCTTGACTTGCTATAAATATATAGTCAAGCAAATCACATAGTATTTCACTTGGAATGCTCAAAATAGAGCACAGAAAGGTAGATATAGCAACATTATTGAAATAATCATTATTGAGTAAAATGTATCTTCCCTTGTACTTTACATTCTAAAATTACTAAATTTCAGTAATATTTACACATTCCCACAGACACACACATGCATGCAGGGAGAGAGACTGAACACAAAGTACTGTCATTTGCCTAAAGAAAACATAATAAACTAATATAGGTTACTTTTACCTACTATTAATTTAATAAAGTTCTTCTCCCCAAAGATCCAGAAGTCACTTGAAGGTCTCTTAATTTGTCTTTAAGTAGCAGTTAAGAGAAACAATAATAGTCTTTATCATCTGAGTATATAATTGGAAAGTTGAAAGCTGGAGCTTGCCCCAAGCCAAAGTTCATCAGTCACTGAGTCACTGGAGGGTCTAATTCCCAGTGAGTGGATTGCTTCCTTCAGCCTTCTCCCTCCAAATAAATCCTTATTTAAGGTTTTTGAATTTTTAAATTAAATGCCAGATATTATTATGACTACTTCACCATCTTTCTCTGTAGTTGCCTTTCGCTTTTTTATAGGCCCAAGATTATGTGCTAAAATTTTTCTCCAAAGATGTGTCTTACACAGAAAGCAAAGCTTAATACTTGGGAGCCAGATCTCTGGAGTTGCTGTGTCCACTGTTCTGCAGGCTAGTTCATCCTAACTTGGTGAGTGGCTCTCACTCTGGTGAGGCAGGAAATTGATAGAGCACTTCTCTCCAAATTCATATGAATACCAACAACCACGCTCAGGTCAAAATGCAGATTCCAAAGGAGCAGAAGTGGCCTAGCCCAAGATTCTGCATTTCTAAGAGGCTCCCAGTAGACGCTGGTGGGCAGAGTGTTGTTCAAGGTATTTTTTATAAAACAATAGACCTCACTTCTAGGGATTAGCATCCTGAAAGATCATGATGGCAAGCTAATGTTTGTGGGTTTTTTTTTAAGCTCCCAATGTGATTCTGTTGCAGAGCTAGGGGTAAAAATCACTTCCAAGAATATAGCTCACCTTTTTGCAACTGTTTGCAAAGGGGCTTGTAGAGTTCAATTTTGATACCTAAATTGCATAATGTATATGTTCTTTATTAAGCAAATCCCATGTTAAATTTTTGGTAAAACAAAAGGTCCTTTCTGAGTTTGCTTGTTTGTTTTTAAAGATTTATTTGTCCATTTGAGGGGGGGCACTTTCACAGGGGAGCCCATGCAAGCAGAAGAAGGGCACAGGGAGACAGAGCCAGCAAGAATCCCTGCTGAGCAGGGAGCTTGATGCAGGGCTCAATCTAGGACCCTGAGATCACAACCCCAGCAGAAATCAAGAGTTGGACACTTAAGTCTCAGAGCCACCCAGGTGTTCCACAAAAGATCTTTTTACAAATATGATAAACTATGACATGATCAAAATATGTTATTTTAAATTTAGATACTCACTATTCACAAAGGTATCTTAAGCAGGGCATTTTTTTTAAATATCTTTCATTAAGGGGTGCTTGGGTGGCTCAGTCTGTTAAGCATCTGACTTTGGCTTAAGTCATGATCTCAGGGTCCTAGGAGCCAACTGCCCCCCACATTGGGATCTATGCTCAGTGGGGAGTCTGTTTCTCCCTCTCCCTCTTTGCCCCTCCCCACCTGTTGTGTGCATGCTCTCTCTCAAATAAGTAAAATCTTCAAAAAATTTTTTTCATTCATTAAAATGAAAGTCATTTTAAATGTCTCTTTTTTGTTTGTGAGGGAAAAAAATGGTCCTTGAAGTGAGAAAATGTAAAGTTCTTGTAGTTTAAAACTCTTGAAGGGTGACCTAATTATGTTATAAACCCTAATCACAAAATCTCTGAATTCACAAAAGTTCTACCATCAGGATTTAAGATAGTCTCCTGGTAGGAACCCATCAAAGGGAGATTCTTCTATTAAAAGATCTGCTCTATCTTTCCCCATTGACCAAGAGGGCCTTAATATTTCCCTCAGCTTAACCCAAACTCTAGACAGTCTTCTTTCTGTCTCTAAGCCTCAGACTTTCCTTCTCTTAGAGTATTTATTTTAGGAAAGCTGTCATTGTAGATTCTTTCTCTATCTTTCTGAGATAGAAAACTTTTAAAAGGATTTTTCCAGTTTTACAAGTGCAGATTATTTTTCTCAAGGACCTGAGGCCTTACTTTTGGAAAGGTAATCATCAAAACTTCCTTCTATCCATCTCTGGAAGGATAGGAGCCTAACCTTTATGAGCACCTTGCCCCATGATGTTAAGCCACCTCCCGTTATGCAGATATGGGAAAGTTTACTTTTCCTTGTAGTAAGATGAAATAGCAAACATAGCTGGTCTATGATCCCTTCAACCTCATCTCTTAAAATCAATCTTTCCTAAACAATAAATAAAAATAAAATAAAATAAATCTTTCCTTTGTTTCAGTGGCATTGGGCTCAGACTACCTCTCTGGCCCCACTATCTCATCATCATAGTCTTGAATAAAGTCTTGACTGTTGAACTTTGTTCAGTGTAATTTTTTTTTTTTACACTATCTTGGTGTAAAACTTCCAAATTGAATTAAAGGAATGAACTGTTTCTTAAATTTTTCTAAGAGAGAAACTCTTTGGCCTTTAATCTCTTTCCCACCACTCTCCCTAATACTACCTCCTGAGAATCTTTCTTGTTTAACTGAATCATTGGTAGGTGTCCCTAAAATGCAGATTCATAACATCTGTGTATTAAAACTGGTTGGATACTCTACCTTAGTTGAGTGCATCTATGCTATAGCACTTATTTAAAAGGGCTATGAGCTGTGGACAGCACAGGGGTGGTATCCTCAGACCTCTGAGTGACCCTTTCAATCATGAATTCCCTTCAGGATTATGGTTGTTCGAAATCCTTTGTGTCAGATTTTCAGATGGTTTTCAATATCCTGTACTCACAAGGATCCTCAGTGGGGTTTAACCTCTCCAAATTAGAGGGAAAAGACAAACAGTAATTGGCTGGATAAAATAGGTTAGCCACACTCATTTGTGTCAGCCAGTCTTTGTTTTATTTTGTTTGATTAAATGCTGATTTTACCTATTAAACTATAAGCCCATGAGGGAAAAGTCATGTCTGTTTGGTTCACCATTTTTAAACCATATCTAGTATAGTGTTAAATGCACAAAGACAAAACAAAATTATAGTGGCAATATACAAAATTCAAATTAGAAGTAGCCAGATAATATTTTTTAAGACAGATTTAAGTGGAAATATAAACTTCTTAGTGTCTCAAATAAGATCCAGCAATGAGAACACAATGAATTTGGTGAGAAGGATTCATGACAATTCAATTCCCCAAGATATCTGAAAGGTTCTCTGGCTTACATACGTTTGCCCTATTCTATTGGTTTATCTACTGATAAATCAACCAAACAAGTATAGCATGAGAAAGATTTATAGACTGGGGCACCTGGGTGGCTCAGTTGGATAAAGTGTCTGTCTTCAGCTCAGGTCATGATCCCAGGGCCTGGGATCTCCAGAGCCTGCTTCTCCCTCTCTTTCTGCCACTTCCCCTGCTTGTGCTCTCTCTCTCTTTCTGTCAAATAAATAAATAAAAATCTTAAAAAAAAAAAAAAAGAAAAACTTACCGATAATAAAACAGGTATAGCCACTTTTATTGTTCACATCCTTCTAAATGGCATTTTCTTTGACTTCCACAAAACTTTTCCTAAGAATGCCCAGTTTATTTCCCTATTAGGAAAGTTTAGGAAACAGATCACTCTTAATTCAGTTTGGAAATTTAATGTTAAGGTGGTATCAAAGCAAAAATTATAATAATACAGCTCTTATTAGGAAACATTTGCATCTCCTTTGATGTTATAATTTCTTTTGCATTTATCCTCCTTTGTCTAACCTTCTATTTAGAAAACATTAAACAGAAATTACATGTAAATTATTCGATGTAGCTGAGAACTCTATTAAGCATGAGGACTTTCAAACAGAAGGTAAAGAATATTCCATGACATTTTCATACCAACTTAGATTCACTGAGTACCAGAAGAGCAGTTCAATTAATTCACTGATCTTGTTTTCCCTCTGCACTGTTACACATCCAAAGATGTCTTTTACTTCCAGGTTCTTAAGCATACATACTTATAATTTGTCTGTGATTTGGGGATGCCAGGAAGTTGTATTACCCAATAGGCTTATGGGTTACACAGAAAATACGTAGGTATCATAAATTAAACCTTTGTTTGAGAACTTCATTAAAATTGACCTCCATGTCTAGTACTATTTCACTAGCGTCACCTGCTTTCCCTTCCTCTAGTACCGGCTCCCTCAATCATTTTCCTTACTCCTGACAAGGCATTCACCCTGCAGTGTTTCTCATTAGCTATTACAACAAAACTCAGCCCCTAGATGCACAGGAAAATTATCTGGGGGGACATTTAAGATGTACAGATGCCTGGGCACTACCCCGGGAGGATCTATTCTGATGGTGGTCCTAGGCCTTTAACAACATCTTAGATAGAATATGTGATGAGGATTGCAAAACTCTGAACTTCAACCATTGCAGCTTTTTCATTTGATTTACTTATGGTGCTTAATTGAACACTTCTTTTGAAGAAAAAAAATTGTATTGCTTAGAGAATTATGTTTGAGAACATTTCAGAGTTAATACACCTTCCGCATGACACCGTGGAAACTGACCTAAAACACTTTGAAAAATACAATCCTATATTCTATGTATCTGCCTCCTGTAAGGAATCCTTTGCCATCAGATTTGACATCTTAATCTCTCTATATCTCACCTTTGTCATTTGTAAAATGGGAACTCAGTTTTAAAAAAAAGGTTGTGGTGGTGGCAAAAGGAAATAGTCCTATATATAAACTGCCAAAAACACAGTGGGTGATCAATAAGTTTTATTGAAAGGCGGAGAAATATTTATTCTAAATACAAGTAAACAATATTGTTTACTTCACAAATAATGCATGCTTGTCATTCTCCTTTCATTTCTATAGTTCAGGATACTAAACTAGAAAAGCTCCTTCTATGCATATCTTTCCTTGGATAAAAGTATAGAGCTTCAATATAACCAATGTGTTGGTCAACCCCCCTACTCCCTTGAGTAGATACCAACCTCATCTTTTTTAGGTTCCAACACCTCCTTCCAGACAACCACTTTCAAGAAATGCCCTCTTCACCGTGCTCTGGTTTGATCCCATGAGCTGGCACCCTTTCATGCAGATGCTTACTTAAGTCACTGCACCTGCTTCTTGGTAAGCTGTCTCTCCTTGTGGACACTGTCCATGCCTCACTTGAGCTCCAGACCTCCCCTGGGCTGCTCTCTGCAGGATGATTTTACCACTCCCCTTGGTCCTGACTCCTTGAATATGGGGCCTCCTTTCCAAGGGGGGATCCCACATGAAGATACCATCACCTCTCAGGGACGCACTCTTCTCCCCAGTCATGAACTCTATGTTGCTTAACATTTCCCCATGGCCTTTGCCCTGCAGTGTTTGGGCAGGGAGAAGAAAGAAAAAGAGGTTTATTTTTTTTTTAATACCATCCATTAGTATGTGTCTGTCATAAAATGACCGACTATATTCCTATGCTTACATACTATTGGAAAATTACATGTAATAGAAAAATGTTTGCTTTTTAAAAAACTATAAATAGCCAAAATTAAGATGCTTTCCAGTCTGGTAGAGGGATGATAAAACAATCTGTTCCAGATTCATAAAAAATGTCATCTTCATTATAATTATAATGACAAAAACACTAATAGATGTTGAGAATTACACAAACTAGAAAAGTCACCACTTTGAACAACCATAATAATTGATTTCTTTTATTTTGCTCATGTTATATACCTAAGGGAGTGTTGATCTGAATCATATCACTTTTTCTTTTGAGATTTAAGAAGCTAATAATATAAGTAGTCATTTCCAAACCTTAAATTAAATATTTGGCTAAATAAAAATTAAATCAGACTACAAAAGACTGGGGGAATTTTACTTTCAAAGCTCAAACTTTATGGAAAAAAACTTTTAGAAAGAATAGTGTTTCCAAACTGAAATAAAATTCTAAATAATTTGATTTACAAAAAGCTTTCCATATACCATATGCAGTAGGGAAAGGCACAAACTAGACACTCTATTGATGAGAACATTAAATGGCTTCAACATGACAGTTCACCTTTACTCTTGTAAACTTAGAACTTGACCAGGTAATTCATACACCATGTTTCTCAAGTCCAGTTGCTCTTGTTTGTCCTGAGTGCATACCAAAACAAACTATTTTAAAACATGAAGCCAACGTGTCTGCTCTCCTAAATTTTTTTTTTCTTCTCCATCATCACTAACAGGCATTGCCCTGTTCTGCCTTCTGTCCACAGGAGTTAGTTACTGGCTTCCAATTCATTTTTCTGAATTTCCCAAAGCCATTCAATGTTGCCCCATCTTCCAACTTCAAAATATTTTGCCAAAGCTCAAGATAGCACTGAGTAAAGGACTTGACACTACCAGGAATAATCTGTTAAAATTCAATGGTGATTGTAAATGAAATGTCCCCCCTGTTACACATGTGCCATGAGTGACTGGGTATGATGACACGTGCCTATGTTACTAGCTACTTAAGAGGCAGAAACTGTAAAATTGCTGAACTCAAGGGTATTGGTCTGCAGTGTGCTTACACTAAATTTAGCAACATAAAATGTTATGGAACCATAAAGAGACTTTTCGTTCACCTGGGGAAAAATGCTCAAAAAGATGCTTCAACTTAACTATAGGAACACAATGCACTATTTTTTAAAGAGTCCACTTGTCTAAAAATAATATTTCATGTTCAATTTACATTGAATGTTCAATTAGTTTTTCATTGTGTATTGATTATTTTGAAAATCCATATGCTAGTAATTAATAATAGTATATGATATTTGAATTGTGTATATTTGTTAATTTATATTGTAATTAATGTTTATTTGTTTTTTTAAGATTTTATTTATTTATTTGACAGACAGAGATCATAAGTAGGCAGAGAGGCAGGCAGAGAGAGAGAGGGAAGCAGGCTCCCCACTGAGCAGAGAGCCTGATGCGGGGCTCGATCCCAGGACCCTGAGATCATGACCTGAGGCAAAGGCAGAGGCTCCAACCCACTGAGCCACCCAGGTGCCCCTGTAATTAATGTTTTATAATACATTGATAATTTCCTATATGTGATTTATATTATATTTTATAATTGTATATTTGTACATCATATATTTATATAATCATATATATTTATATTTGGTATTTGGTTTATTATATATACAGTTCTTTAAACTTTATTATATATTTAGTTATAGCTGATTTGTGTTTGTGTATTCTGGGTAGCTTTAATCAAATACTGGTATTAATATTGGTATTTTGGTATTATGGAAATAAATACACATATACACACCCTTGACATTCTGTGTCAGTATTGCAATTCAGCAGAGGGATAAATCTTCCAGAATGGAAACAGAGTAAAACTCACAAGTTGGTTAAAGACACATGTTTGGGAATGACTATTGGGAAGAAAATTAATATCTCAAACTGATTTTTTCTCCTGTTGCCGTCAGATGATCTTTAAGTTCACATGTGGGCAAATCCAAGATTTAAGTACTTAATAATTTCTACAAGGTAGAAAACCACTCACTGCCAGGTTTTATTCACCTTTTGCAACTAAGGTATTATTTATTTACTAAGAGAATGGTGAAAAGTTTGCATTTCAAATTGCACTTTTACATGTTGTCAGAAAATGTTTGTTCTGATCTTTAAGAAAAAGAGCTATATTTGGGTAAAAACAGGAATATCAAGTGCTAACGTTCAAGTCTGTCAGAATAATCTATTTCATTTGATTTAATCTATTAATAATAATAATCTATTACATTGATTTACATGTGAAAAAGATAATACAACAAAACATGGGAGTCCATAAAGTGATTGAGCTTAGGTTTGCTGACATTTCTATTTTATCTTAACAATGAAAATGAATTATATTACTCCAGAGTACATTTATATCATATCAGCATTATTTATTGGTACTACATATTGTTAATATCAGTAACAAACATACTAATTTTACAAGACATTGTTCAGAACATAAAAAATAACATTGTTCCTGAAAAGTAAATATTTAAAGATGAAAATTTGAGTGATTTTTGTCATTTGTCACTTCATATTACAGTATATATTCTAACATTTAAATTAAGTTTACAAACAATGTTGTGGGAGAGGATTGAATGGTTAATTGAGTGGTTAACAATAAATAAATATCAATAATAAATAATGTTAATAATGCCTGACATTCATTGAATGCTTAGGACGTGTAAGCATGATGTTATGTACTTTCCATGGACTATTTCATTAAATTGTCACAGCCATAAGGTACCATTATTATCAGCATATTATAGATGAAGAAGGTAAGACACAGAGATACTTAAAAGTCTTAAAAATTATTCTTAGTTCAATAGCTTCCCATAACTGTGAATGAATAACTGTGAGTCAGAATTAATATGGCCACATTTTCAATTAATCATGCTTCCAAAAAAATTAAAATAACCCAAAACTCAAGACACCATTCATGAAGTTCTGAACCTGAAACAAATAGAAGATCTGATTTTCTTTGAAAAAAGAAAGAAAATATTCTTTCACTTTGGTAAGATGTGGTACCTGTAGTGATCAGGGATTCAAAGCCACCCTAACTCTCTCCTCTACTTTTTATTGGTATTCTTAGCATCATTCTTTGATAGAGCTTTGTACACAGAGTTGAGAGTCAAGCATCTGGAGATTACTGCTCAAATCTTTACCACTCCATAACTGGAGTTGTGATCCTCAATGTAAAGGTCATTGAGGGCATGGGGGAAGGGGGAAGGTAAGAAAAGTGTTCTTTACGTTATGGAGTTTTGTTCTGGGGAATTTCAATTTCAGAAAATTTACTTCCATTCCCTGCCAGTGTAGCAGCCATGCTGACAGTGCTCTGGTTTCTGGGCAGAGGAAAGTGAGTATCTAATCCTTCTCTCTACAGACTTGTGATTAACATCTCTGTTTTCAGCCCCTTGCCTCATAACCTGAGGATAGTGGATGCACCCAGGAGAACTTCATGGAAGAGAAACTTGATACATTTGATCAAATATTTAAAATATACAAAAAATACAAAAATTAAGTAGTTCTCATATTTAGCAAACATTATTGCTTGATTATACTTTTAGCTCTTAAAAAAAACTTTCCATTTTTAAATAATTATAGGGTTCCAAGAAAATTTGTAAAAAAAAAATTCATAAAGCTCTTATATAGTTTTCTCTTAGCTTCCCCAAATAGTAACATTTTATACAAACTTAATACAATGACCCAAACCAGGAAATAACATAGACATAATACCATTTACCATTGGTATTGGTCTGCTTGCACCATCATTTAAAAAAAAAAAAAATACCACAGGCTGGATGGCTCAAAGACATTTACTTTCTCATAGTTCTGTAGTTTGGGAAGTCCAAGATCAAGATACCACTATGGTTGGTATGTGGAAGGGTTCATCCCTCTGGTTTTAAATGACCATCTTCTCCCTATTTGCTTCTGTGTCTTTTGCTGGGTGCAGGTGTGCTTAGGATGGAGAAAAAGAGGTCAGAGAGAGAAAGCTCTCTGGTTTCTCTTGTCATAAAGGTACTCATTTATAGAATCAGAGCCCCACTCTTATGACTACACGTAACTACTTCCTTACTTCAAATACAGGACTTCAAAATATGAAATTTAGGGGGACGCATACATTTAGTCCATTATACCATTAATCTATATGATTTATTCAAATTTAACCAAATGACCAATCCATGGTATCAAATTGCCTTTACTCCTTAGTCATCTCAAATTTTATTGAATATGCCTAAATTTGAGTTTGTATGGTATTTCTTCATAATTAGATTATAGTTAGGAAATTTGTAGCATGAATACCACAAAATTAATTTTGTGCCCTTTTCAGAGCAATATGCCAGGAGGTAGATGATATTCCTATGTCTCAGTACTGGTTCAGTTAACTTCAGTCACTTGGTTTAGATTATGTGGACCAGGTTTCTATAGTATCACATTGTGGGGTAGATTGAGACTATGTACAGTGTCTTATTTCTCATTCTACTTTCTACACTGAGACTAAGTAAAATGCCATTTCTCATCATACTTTCATCCACTAATTTCAGCATCTACCAATGAGTTTTGCCTGCAACAGTTATTACTATGATGATTGCCCGAAGTCATTTTCTGTTTCTTTCACTCCTTCTGAGTTGGAATTTTATTGTAAGTGTCCCTTGTCCATGTCATTAATTCAATTGTCCATTTATATCAGTACATGCTAATGATAGCCATTTTATTTTGTGAGTTATAATGAATTACTACCATTATTGTAATTCAAATTGTCCCAAATTGGGCCACTGGGAGTCCCTTCAAGTTGATTTCCTGTGCCCTATGAAATTATTCCCATAATTTTAAAAAATAACTTTATTTTTAATGAACAGTTTTTGATTTTCATAAATAACTAAGATAGTACAGAGTTACTAAATATCATATGATGTTTTCTCCATTATTAACATCTTAGATTAGTTTGGTTAATTTGTTATAGTTAATGAACCAAAACTGATACATTACTTAAGCCTAGTTTATTCAGAGTTACTTAGTTTTTATCTAATGTTCTTTTTACATTCCATGATCCCAAGACTCTAAGATGATACTTTATACTTAATTATCATGTTTTTTTAGAATATGTCAGCCCACAGAGCAGAAAAATGTATCTGTGAATACTAATAAGTATATATGCAAATATCAATATGTAACCATCTGTATTTATATCAAGCTAAGCATGAGTTCATGCTGATATCTTCAATACTAATCCATTATTAAACAAATCTCCTTGTTTATTTGTACTTTCCACTCCAACAATGACAAATCTGGCTCCCAATATCTGCCATCCATTTATTCAGTTACTTAATTCTGGTATATGAATAAAGCAGTATCAGGACTGTTAGCCCATTCTGATATGTGAAACAACAAGGTTACTGTGCTTACATTTAGTTTACTTTGCCTTCAGTATAGACTACTCATTTCCAAAGCACCTCTTTCCTTTTACCCTTCTTTGAGATTATTTAATACATTCATAATATAGTTAGACCCAGCTTTCACAATCTATATTCCTTTTTTTTCCCACAATCTATATTCCTTCCTGGGATTCCCCTAAGTGATGTAGTTTTTAAAGTTCAGTCCTGATTGATTCTTTATGTTGTCAACTTCCTTGAGTTTTGACACCACTATTACAGTCTCATTGCCCTAAAAACTCCCTATCTTTCATCTATTCAACCCTCCCTTCTCTCTCCAGTCCCCTAGCAATCACCGATCATCATATTATCTTTATAATTTCATCCTTTTCTGAATGTCATATAAATTGAAGCCATAAAGCAAGTGGTCCTTATACACTGATTTCTTACATTTAGCAATATACACTTAAAATTCATCCATGTTTTAGTTATTATCCTATCTTTCTCCAAAGCTCTTTGTTAAATTTTCATGAGTCTATTCTCCTTTAAGATAATAATTTATAATTATTACGTAAGGATTAACAAGAAACATAGCATTTCTTTGCATGGTTTTTTAGCATTAATCAAGTAATATCATACTTTTGCTAAAAACAAGACAACAGATCCAAAGTGAGTCACTTATGCTAAGCCCCACCTCACCACATGGAGACTTAATTATGGTTTTGGCTATCCCAGAAATGGAATCTTAAACCAGTCATTGGGAATTACCTGGTCAGCACTAGTGAGATAATCTGCCTGATAAACTTCAAGCATCTCCTAAAAAAGATGACCTTGCTACAAACCAATCCATTCTTTGCTAGTCTAACTTCGTTTTTTCCGTTCTCTTTCGCCTACAAATGTCTTTCATTCTGTATAGCTCTTCAGAGCTTCTTTCTATCTCTTAGAGTCTCATTCATAAATCATTGAAGTCAATAAGATCTTTAAAATTAACTCAGTTGAATTTATTTTTAATAGTTTACATATTCAATAGCATGCTCTTCTCAATCAACATTATAATTTTGTGATTTACCATTTGACATGCAAAGATTTATTTAATGAACTCCATTCTATAATGTTGATTGTACATCTTAAAGTTAATTATTTATTTAACTTTTGATGAAAGTTACTTCCAATTTTTTTCCATTACATATGCATAAGATTCTTAGAACATCTTTAAATTTATTTTGAGCACATTTATAATTTCTTTAGACTATAGATAGATGATAGAAAAATATTTCTATGTCTATATATTTACATAAGTACACTAGAAAATATATTTGTGGGAATATATATATGCATATATTTTTCTTGTGATATTTTTGCTATGTTTCAGTGTCAAAATTTTGATGACTTTTAAAAAAAGTTGAGGAGTTCTCCCTTTTTCTTTTTTTGTCTACAATCATTTGTGAAAGATTGGTGTTATTTCTTAGTGAATCTGGAAAAAATCGATTGGTAAAGCTTTTGGAACTAGAGTATTTGTGACAAGTACTCAATTTCTTCAATAGATATTTCTTTCATAGCTATCTACTACTAGTTTGGAAGTTTCATGTTTTCAGTTTCATACCGATTAAAATATACTCAACTTTTCATTTTGATTTTATCATTGAACCATGAATTACTTAAAAGTGCTGTGTTTAATATCCTGGTAGATGGAATTTTTCTAGTTCCTTTTGTCACTTAAATCTAGTTAACTTCTACTATGGTTAGAAAGTATTCTCTGAATAATTTCAATTCTTTAATATTTCTTGAGGGTTATCTTTTTGTCTAGCATATAATATAGATCCATAGTCCATGTGTACTTGAAAAGAATTCTATTTGGTGGCAGCTAAATGCATTGTTCTATAAATATCCATTAGGTCAAGTCTGCTTATTTTTTTTTAGATCTTTTGTATTTTCACTGTTGTTTTTTTTTGTGTGTGTGTGCTTCTTTGATTGGCTAATGAGAGAGGTAAGTTAATGTTTACAAACATAATTATAAATGTGTCTTTCTTTTAGTTTTGTCAATTTTTGCTTTGTTTGTTTTGAAGGTAAGTTATTGGCTTTATATTATGATTGTGTTATCATCAGCAAAAGTCCTTCTTTATCTCTAGTAATTCATCTGGTTTTAAAGCCTAGCGTGATATCAATATAGCTACATTAACCCTATTCAGTTAATGAATGTATATACATCTTCCATTTTTCTTTTTATTGTCAAGCTATCTGTATTCTTGGGGCACCTGGCTAGTTCAGTTAGTAGAGCATGCAACTCTTGATCTCAGGGTCGTGAGTTCAAGCTCCACATTGGGTGTAGAACTTACTAAAGGAGAAAAAAAAAACTTTCTGTATTCTTATATAAGATATGTGTCTCTAGTAAACAGTATGTTTGGTTTTTTTTTGATAGTATAGTTTGACAATAATATTTTCCTTGTATTTCATCTTTTTAACATGTAATATCATTGCTTACATAACTGATTTTATTACATCATGTTACCTTTTTATTTCTATTTGATCAACCTGTTTAATGCTTCTCTTTTTCATTTCTTGAATTTTGGATACATATTTCTATTAACTTGTTAGTCATGCATATAATTTCTTGCAATCTTATTTTAGTGACTACTCCCAGCTATTACAGCCTAAACTTTTGACTTCTTTTTTTTTCTTTTTTTAAGATTTTATTTATTTATTTGAGAGAGAGAGAAACAGAGAGAGTGCATGAGCACGAGTGAGGGGAAGAGCAGAGAGTGAGGAGCAGAAGGAGAGGAAGAAGCAGACTTCTGGCTGAGCAGTGTGCCTGGCATGGGGCTCCAACCTGCAATCCTAATATCATAACCTGAACCAAAGGAAGATGCTTAACAGACTGGGCCAGCCAGGTGCCTTTGAACCTTTGACTTCTTGCAGTCTAATTTGAAAAATTACTTTTAAACTTCTGAAATAATGTTGAAAGCTTAAAATATTTTCCCTAACTTATTTGCTTAAGCCTTTAAATTTAACCATGAAGTCTATAGGCAACCTGAGGCATGGCCATCCCTTTACATTTAGACATCAAGTCTGTATAAAGGTAATTTTATTTTTAAATTTTAAATATTTTTAAAGATTTTATGTATTTGACAGACAGATATCACAAGTAGGCAGAGAGGCAGGCAGAGAGAGAGAGGGGGAAGCAGGCTCCCTGCTGAGCAGAGAGCCTGATGCAGAGCTTGATCCCAGGACCCTGAGATCATGACCCGAGCCAAAGGCAGAGGCTCAACCCACTGAGCCACTCAGGTGCCCTAAAGGTAATTTTATTATCCACTTTGCGAAGCCATTCTGTCCATATGATCTGCTGAGCTTGTGTGGATCTGTCTGAAACCCATTAGGGTACAGTATACACTATACCCTCAGAATAGCGTGAAATATGGGTCTCTGAAATGAATAAATTACTTATGTTAACCTCAAGGTTACTCTGCACAGAAGGCTGAATATATATTTCTGAATCTATTCTCCATCAAATTAAATATGGCTATGTTTTTCAATGCATCTAATGCACCTGATTATCATTCTGCAATAAAGTAAAATAACAATATAAAGACATTCTAGTAACAAAATGCCAACAATAGAGGGGTCACGAAATTAAACACAAACATACCTCCTCTGATTATAAAGTTTCATTGGAAAAATTAAACTCCAAGTATGAAAATTCCTTGCAAACTCAAGTCGAATGTCATTAAAATCCAAAATCAAATTCATTTGTCTTTTGAGTATAAAAAATTCAATAAAGCCTTTCAATTGATTGTTCTTGTTCTGCCTAGTCTTAGCCAGAGGAACTCTTAAATGGAGCTGAGCCTCCTTGAGAAGATGCAGCCTGGGCCATCTTTCATGAGGATGGATAAAATTCCTTCTGGTCTTGAGAAGGGGAATTAGTTTAATGCCAAGTTTCTGATGTGCCTCACTTTTAAAGAATCCAGAGGGTTTACAGGACATAGAAGATTATCATAGCATCAAAACCACTAGCACCAAATTTAGAAAACAATCAATATATTTACCTTAAAGCAATTACTCCAGCAAAATTATGTTCCTGGAAAGTAGTACTTAACATTGCCTAAGGTAAGAGCAATAACTTAATGGTGTCTGAAGGAAGTTTGACCCAAGTTTCAGCCTCAGTAGTTTTCCAGAGTTTATGTAACTTCTAGAGTCCACTTACCAAGATAGTAAATTCATTTGGGAGAAATACAACAAGTGCCTAATTTGCCCTATCTGCAAGGAAAATCAACCTATGCTTTGTGTCTCTGGTAACTGAGGTTTACTTCCTGCAATGTTTTAAAAATGTGTATTATTGGCATCTCTCATCACCAGGCTTTACAAGAAGTGTCTTTCTTTCCCATGCATCATATTCTAACTCCTGCTGACCTGAGTGTGGCATCTAGCTAGGGACAAAGATGTTTCCATTCCTCTGTTGATAGTGCCTTTTGCTATGCTTATCCCATTAGGGATGGTTTCTACATATTTCAACAGCAGAGTGACTTTTAGCATACTCCTGAAATAAAATAACTTTTGATGCTTCTGAAGCCAGTGTCCAAAGAGCATAGGAGGACTGATACCACTGCTGTGTGCTCCTGAAGATATTGTCTTTCCTCAGCTTTCAAATACCCCAGCCTTCGCATTTCTGCCATATATTTTTCTGTGGTATTGAACTCTAATGCTAATGAAAGTGTTGTTAATTTTAATCTGCTTCTTAAATGTCTCTTTCTCTGATACTGGTGGGGCAAGTACTGTTTCCTGGATATGAGCTCTTTCTATTTTTTCCCTTTGCTGTCTTACCTAGATGTTTAATTTTTAATGTATTTCTAGATTTTGTCTTATTGGTTCCTTAAGAATAAGAGATGATAAGTCACTGAACTCAGGGAAGGGCAAAAGCATTCACTGTCCAAACAAATTGTCCATGTATGGTTTACTAAGTTGAATAATGAATAAATATACTTAATGGATGTCATGAAACTAACAGCTCACCCAGTAGGTCCTGCCCTATTATTGTATTCCAGGTTACATTTTAGTATGACTCACTTTTGCCATATCTTTTTTCTAAGTCCAAAATCAAAGATTACAAATTTCTTGAGCACAAGTTCAAATAACAGCATTACTCCTAAAATATCTGTGACACTTTGAAACACACTCATTAATTCTTTCAGTACTTTACTCTGTTTTTCCTCAACTTTTCTCAAATATATTCAAATTTTATGTAACCATACCATTTATCTGTCCTGATTTTTAAATGATAGCTTCTCTATTGCTCTTATTAGGTACTGTCATAATCTCCTAAAGGACTCATCCCAATCTACTCTCTGAGACTACACCTCTTTCTCCTTCAGATTTTATAGATCACCAAGCATGACTTCCAAACTAACAACTAAACCATTGCCATTCTACTGAAAAGCATATAGTAAAATTAAAACTGGGTAAATAAACTGTCATTTTCCTTTTGACACCAGCCTATATTGTCCTTCAAGATTTATCTTCCCAACTTTACCTTAGCAGAGTCTCTTCTAAAGGAATCTATCTTTCTCCAGTTCAATCAATTTTACCATCCTTTATTTTGTTTTTATCCTTCTACTACTCCTTTCTGGTAATAAGCATGTTTTTCAAACCCACTTCAGTTTCTCCTTGATTTCCTGGGTAAACTTGATTCTAGGGAACGGATCAGTTCATACACAAGCCTTGTTAATTTTTTTTTTTAACTTAGGATTCATGATCATTTAATTGTGTCGATAACTTACGTACTTTCTTCACTCTAAGAAGCCCCATTCCTTTTCATTTGTTTAATAATCAGATTTACCCTTCTTTTATGTATAAAGCCATAGGTTGGATTTCTGAGATATTGAGTTTTATAATTTGACAAATCCCAGACCAACATGATGTCTTGTGGTGATAAGTGACACTTGAGACTGTGGACAAAATATGTGAATCAAACCTTGAAGACAGTTCAGGGAAAAGGAAGGAAGGAAGGAAGGAAGGAAGGAAGGAAAAGAAAGAAAGAAAGAGAAAGAAAGAAAGAAAGAAAGAAAGAAAGAAAGAAAGAAAGAGAAAGAAAGAAAGAAGAAAGAAAGAAAGAAATAGGGAAAGGAGTTGGGACAACTAGTATATAGTGCCTCCTGACATTTGACATAACTTTCTTGCAGACTTGACTAAGTCACATAGTAAAACAGAAAGAAATTTCTGAGATTCTCTTTCTCTCAAAGCAAGCTTTTACGAAGTCCAACAAATGATTTTCCTATATACCGTGATGTTCTCTACAGCTCTTTCTGCTTGGGAAAATGCTGTACCCAATATCAGGGTGTAGTTGCCCATGGCTGGATGCCTGGGCAGAGCTGCTGACTGCTGGGGGCTCCAGGTATACAAATCCTGGGGACAAAACTACCATATACCGCAGAGTCTCACCAATCAGAATTACACGTCTATACCTTTAGAAAAGTATCTCCAAGGCCAAAATCTCCTGCTCTGGCCATGACAGAAGCTTCACTTTTCATCTATTTTTATGAACTCCCAATCTCACTCCTTGTCCGTATCTTAAAGTTCAGCTTATACACCAGATCCTGGAGTGACCAACACACATCAGTTCTCTTCCATATCTGAGTTCTGAATGAATGGATACATCAAATAAATGAATGGAGAAATGGGAGATAAAAATATCACTTTTATTTTATTGATAAAATTTAGAGGTTAAAAGATGCAGCTTATAACTGTGGGTATGACTTCCTAATCCTGTCTGCTGAAGTTAAATACTTATCTGCCAGTCGTAGGAGGTGATGGGAAACAGAGACATCTCTTTCAAAAGCAAGTTCCTTTTACATCACAGCAGGAAGCTGCAGAACACACAATACAGAGCTGTGTTTGTTTGGCTCATTAGAAAGAGAAGGGGTTAGGAAAGAAGAATCTTTAACTAGTCCCTTATCTTAATTTACCATCTGCCATAACTTTCAGTGACCTGGGTGAAAATCTCATAAAACCTAAGGTTTGATGTTCATTCTACCCACACATGTGGTAAAGAAGTTACACTCTATAACATAGCTGTTCCAAACCGCCAGGGTCAAAAAGCCCACGTGAGAACATTGTTTCCAATGCTTAAAGCCTCCTATTGTGACTGCCAGAAACCCCATCTCTACATGTTATCTTTCCTCTGCAGAACTGCACTTCCTTCCACCTCCCCAAGCGGCAGATATTGACATTTGGGAAGGACAATACATAACAGGTCTTTTTTCCACCCCATTCCCTCCTGTCCTGAAGAAATTAAAAGATAACACAAGAGATAAAGGCAAATGGAAAGCAGACTATCACCTTTATCATTGATGAAGCTGATTTTGAAGATTAGGCTGAGGAGGGAATCAACAATGCGCTTCCTAATTTTGAAATTCAGAATGAGGTCAGCATGTCCACTCAGGCAGACCCTGGTGAATACAGAGGGCAGACCCCTAAGGGTTCCATCCACATGGCCAACAGATTGGGAAACATGTTCCCTTATCAAGTCAGCTCCCAAGAAAATCAGGAGGAATGGAACTGACATGTACCATTTATTCTGCCCAAATTTATCAATCAAATCATCCCTACTCACCCAGAAAAGTGAATGAAGGGGGAGGGGAGAAACCAGAAGTGTTTAGGAAAAAAAAAAATCTCCTTGTGATAGTCAGAATTAGGGAAGATAGATTCACTAGCCGCAAGAATCCATTTCATTCAAAATTTTGAATTCATTGCCATGAATTGTTTTATACTTTTGTCTTATAAAAGTTTCTGGAAGCAGATACTATTTAGTGGTGAATTACACATGTGGGTAAGCAAAAAGGTAACAGAGACACACTGTCTGAAATTAATCCCTGAATCACTCCGAGACCTTGGTCAGTCCTGTGACTGGGAAACTAAAAATTGAGACTAGCAATACCCCCTCCTCTGTTAGGTTTGTGCAGATTAAATGAATTAATACATGTGAAATGTAAACTGTTATCTGTGCACTTCCTCTTAACTCATTTATTTCTGTTGTTTTTGCTTTTTACTTGCCAAAATATTTTATTTGCCAAAAGTTTATTTGATCATTTTTTTCCAAAAAAATTTGCTATTTTTTAATTTTTTCTTTTTGATTTTTATTTACTTATTTAAGAGAGATAGAAATAGTGAGAGAGAGTACAGTGGGGAGGAGAGGGAAAAGCAGGTTCTCTGATGAGCTGGAAGCCCATCCCAATACCCCAGGATCATGATCTGAGCCAAAGGTAGATGCTTAACCAACTTAGCTACCAAGGTGCCCTTAAATTTTTCTTAATACTTGCCTTTTATCATTATTCAGTTCTACTTTTAAAGATTTTATTTATTTACTTGACAGAGAGAGAGCACACAAGCAGGGAAAGAAGTAGGCAGTGGGAGAGGGGAAAGCAGGCTTCCCACCCAGCAGGAAGCCCTATGCTGGTCTTGATCCCAGGGCCCTGGGAACATGACCTGAGCTGAAGGCAGACAACTTAACCAACTTAGCCACCCAAATGCCCCTTCACTTCTACTTTCATGTGTTCTTTTTTTTCTGTTTATCTTTCTTTAACTTATATGTTGAGTGCTTATGTCAATAATTTTCAATCTTTCAAAAGATACTATTTTAAATAGCTACATTTGAGGCTATAAATTTTCCTCTAAACTATTATTTAGATTCACCTTGAAAGTTTTAATGTATTACATTTATATTGCTGTTCAGTTTAAAGTGTATCCTAATCTACTTCATTTTTTATAGTTTTATTATTTTTTTATATTTTTTTCAGTGTTCCAAGATTCATTGTTTATGCACCACACCCAATCCTCTACGCAATATGTGCCCTCCTCAATACCCACCACCAGGCTAACCCAACTCCCCATCCTTTTCTCTTCCAAAACCCTCAGTTTGTTTCTCAGGATCCACAGTTTCCAGTGCTTCCTCTCCCCCTCCAATTTACCACAATTCACTTTTCCTTCCCTTCTTCTAATGACCTCCATGTTATTCCTTATGCTCCACAAATAAATGAAACCATATGATAATTGACTTTCTCCCTATTTGACTCACTTCCCTCAGCATAATCTCCTCCAGTTCCGTCCATGCTGATACAAAAGTAGTTCATTTTTGACATGAATTTCTTATAAATATGATTTTTAATTTCTAAACATATGAAGTTATTTTACATTTTGGTTTCTTGCTTTCTTTAACTCATTTCTAATTTTACTACTGAGCTCAGAGAGGGAAGAACCATTCACATTGTATTCTATGTATTGTGTTCTGTAAAATAAAATACTCATTTCTAAAAGAATGTTTTTTTCTGTTGTAGGTATTTTTATCTATCAATAGAGTTATCACTGATCTCAGGAGATTTATGAATAGATCTATAAACATATAAAGTTTGTATTCTTATAGTCTTAAATGTGAGTGCATCAAAGCTATACTGCTTATATTGCATATATTTTACCCAAAATAACTAGATTTGCAGACAAAGCCATATGGCTTAAAAATGTAGAACAGCCTATAAACATATTTCAAAAACAGATATTAGATTGAATTTTGTAGCACCTGTTTTAAAATAAAAACAAAATAAAATACTTGCTATCCACAGGTAACAGGACTATTTCAACTAGCTATTAGTGTATTTCCAATTATTTCCTGAATTCTTCATATTGAAGTGCTTAATAAAAACAGATCTTTAATAAATATTGATTGTAAAGAAATTTTAAAATATTTCTATTGTTAATATGTGCAACCAATGAGCATATGGAAAAATAAACCTAATTTTAAATTCTTGTGAGAATGTAAATAGAATATAAAAAATGGGAAAGCTAGAGTTTTCATGTTAACCATACTATCCTTTATAGAAACATACTAGAAATCTAAAATCTTTACCACTTTATTTTCCTTTTTATAAAATAAGATTAAACTCACCTTCATCAAAAGTAGTTGTAAGAACAAAAGTGCATAAATTATCACTAATGATGTATGCTGCTAAATGTAAAGCTAATGAGTTTTAATGATTTATGTTTTTAATTCAAGTTCTTGCCTAAGAGAATATAACATGATTTCACAAAATTATAGTGGGAAGATATATTTCTCCAGAAACTTTTACACCATTTCAAGCCATTTCAAGCATGGTCTTTTTTTTTTTTTTTAAGAATTTCTTCAGGCTGTATATTCATGAGAAACCTCAATGATGGGGAGAAGAACTTTTCTCATATTCTCATGACATGATATTGACATGTTAATTTAGCAGAAAGATAAGATAAGACACATTAAATATGTAAAATGCATATAGAAACCCACATTTCCTTGGACCTCAATCTGAAAAACCCATTCATATAGTCTGCCACTTTGTTTTGTTTTATTTTCTTATTAAAGGGACATATGGGACCTAGAAGAGCGTTTACCTCTGCACTTCCTGGTTTCCCTAGCACACCACAGCATGTGTTGAGTTTTGCAAATGTCCCTACCATCAGTGCCTCAGTTGTTTTTTTTCTATCATATTTGCCCATTGTGATTCTCAAATCCATGTGAATCCCTGCTTGCTTAGTTTGTAATTTCTTTTCTTCTAAACTTCCAGAAAATCACCTGAAGCACCATTTGTTCGCAGGCCCTCTTTTATATGAGAAAAGTAGTTACAATTCCTGGTGGTTGTCATCTTTTCTAAATGATCCTCCTTGATATCTTTGTCTTGGGAAAGAAATAATTTGTGACCCTCTTCAGTATTCCATGAGTTACTCTGCTCACATAGGTCTTAAAAGCAGCCCATGTCTATCATTTATTTCCAGAATACCATCTGGTACAATTTATCTAGAAGTAAGTGGGTATCTTTCTTGTATGCACAATCCAATCAATGTTCATATTGTGGTGCTCAAAGGCAATGGATGAGGATCCCAGCAGCACTCTTCTGCTTTTCAGGAAGCAGGCTCTTCTGCAGCAAGCAGCCAAGTCACTGGAAATCCAGAATGATTTTGAGTACCGACATCACAGTCCTATCATGCCTCTGCTTTGAAATTTCCACTGCCTCGGAAGCTACACTTGTAGAATGAAGATAAAATGTTCTTATACCAGAGCAGCATTGAGTTAATAAAACAGCAAGCATTCCAGATAGTTCAAACAAAATGAGCTTTAATTTAGTAAATGCTGTATTTAACAAAAGTACTAGAATGTCTACTTCTCAGGTACACTGCTAAGCTTTTTGAGAATCTGGATGTCACTACTGTCACTGATACTAGGAACTGCACAGAAACACTGCTTATTCCTTACAGATATCTAAAGACCAAATGAGTCTGATTTTCAGGAAGAGCCCATGGACCGTGGGTCTTCCCACTTCTGATGACAGAGAATAATGTTGTTTTTTATTTCCTTAATCTTTTCTCTTCCATTTATCTGTTGGAGAACATTTGAGTTGTTTCCAGTTTTTTTGTCAATTATGAATTGAGATGCTATAAATATTCATATATAGGTTTTTGTGCAGATGTAAGTTTTTATTATTCTAAATACTCAGAGGTGGATTTCTGGATCATGAAGTAAATGCATGTTCAATTTTATGAAAAACTTGAAAACTCTTTTCCAAGTAGCTGTACCATTTTGCATCCTCATTAGCAATGTATGAGAGTTCCAAGTGTTCCATATTCTCATTAATATACTGTATTGCTGGTATTTTTGTTTTTAATTTTAGCCATTCTAATAGGTATGTTGTGATATCTTCAATTTTTTTTTCATGGCAACTTCCCAAATATTTTGGAGCATATCCTCTTTGCAACTTTAAATTATAATGCCTTACAAAGATGGTTTATTTTCTAATATATTTTTGTTATAATTCATACAACTAAGTACTTTATAAAATCAAATTAATGCCCATTTTTTTTCAGTTGAAGGGAGAAGATAGCTTAAGAACACTGTAACTCTCATAGCATGGAAATGACTTTATTGGTATTTAGGAAATAACTAGAATTTACTCTTGTGAAATTTTCCTGTAATCACATTAAATTTGAGATTTAATATTAATGGCATGTTTTATTTATTTGTTTATTTATTTGACAGAGAGAGAGCACAGAGAGAGAGAGAGGGAGAGGGAGAAGCAGACTCCCTGCGGAGCAAGGAGCCCAATGAGAGGCTCAATCCCAGGACCCTGGGTTTATGACCTGAGCTAAAGGCAGCCACTTAACTGACTGAGCCACCCAGGTGCCCTGGCATGTTTTCCTTTTAAAAAAACAAACTGACAAATACAAACTATCTTCTAAGCTTGCAATGACCTGTCACCATGGACTTAGATACAAAGAAAAGAAATCTAAATGTTTGAAACCGTAGCAAATTCAATTTCCTTCAAATCCTAGACATATAACACTGTAGAGATAATCTTACAGATGAATGTGTAATTTAATAATAGTAAATAGTTCTTAAGATCTTTTTCTTTGCTTTCAAAAGCACCTTTTAAAAGATAATTGAGAAGCAAAAATAAAATGAAATGGAATTAAGTAATAGATGCATTGACAAAATCATAGATCTTAGCTTTATCAAAATAATAGCTAAGACTCATATTCCACACAGGAGTTGGATGGATTTGAAACTCAAATTGGTTGCAAAAAGGTATTGATGCTGAATGCTGGTAAAGGTCTCATCTGGTAAAGCTTCACATGTGTAAAAAGATAAAGCTGTGATCTGAAAAGAGATGAAGTGAAGGGCGATCAATATTCATTCTTTTGTTGTGGATTTTGAGAGAAATACAGAAATAATTGAGCTTGGGGCACTAAAATTTTCAACTGTTCTTAATGAGAATCCAGTCAAGAGATCCAATCAGGGTGCTTTAATATGTATATTAAGGGAAAATATAAATAAATTCAGAGACAGGTAGACAGTCCACATGTTAAAGAAGCTAGTATTGAAGGGATTACTGCTGTTTGGACCAGGGTTCTCTGGAGATAAGGAAAGTCATTTTAAATATCACTGGGTGCCTCACAGTGCACTAAACTGAAGAAAAGAAGAAGAAGTGGGGGGGGGGCATACAAACAAAAACCTACCTATTTACAGGCTTCCTTCATTTTTCCAAACTCAGTTCTTCCCTTTGAGTCAACAGAAAGAAATTCAGAAAAAAATTGAGGCAATAAGAACTGAGACCTGCATTGGATTCTGATTACTAGGAAAACTTATGACAATGAAGTATAAATGATGTGTGTGGAGGGGGAGGGGTGGTACCCACAGTGGTTAAGCTCAAAAGTCTTTGGAGCCAGCCAGACTCATAGGTCAGAATCCTGGCTCAGGCACTCACCACACGCTTGACCCAGGAGGGACTGTATAACGCCACGTAGCCGTAAACCTCAGGTTTTTCATGTGAAGTGAGAGTTCCCAAATTAGAGAGGTGAGATGAGGATAAAATGAGAGAACTGATATGAATTTCTTAGTGTATAGTAAGTGCTTTAGCAATATTAGCAGTTTTTATGGTGACATTTATTTTTCCTACAAATGCGAGACAATCTGCCAGGCGGCGTGTGTTATGCCAGCACACCTATGCACAGCATATTAACCTGTTACAAATTACGAAGCACGTCTGATCAGGTAAGTAAAAATCAGTAAATGTCTGCCACCTGAATATTCTATTCTGCTGTGTTTATTTTGTTTTGGTTTTGGCAAACTCATTACATTCTAACCTAAAACTCTTGAAGTTTGAGATTAGGTTTTGTAGTTCATATTTCTGACAATGTTTCGAGTTAGTTTTTCTTCAATTTTCTTTCTTTTTAATAATTTGCTTATGAAATACCTGCTCTCCAATTGTTCTCTGAATATCAGCACCTGGTTTTGGGTGGAAGTGATACTTACCTATAAACCTATATGTTTGCAATACACCAAAATATTCTTATTTTATATAGAAAATGGGTATCAATATTAATATTAAGTAACATTAAGTAATATTTTGAATTAATTAAAACTATTTAATTTTATAATTTTAATATTATTATTAATACCATTAATAATAATATTAAGGAATATTGTGAAGATATCTTCACAATAGCCATATATCAGACTTTTTTGCGGCTCACATTAAAGACCCTTCTATGGTAATACATCAGTCCACATTCTTGCATTGCAAGGGCAATATTCCACACTCAAATCAAGCATGATTTGATAACAGGAAGGTTTGTGATTTCTCAAGTTCAAATTCAGATGAATAAGTTATAGGAGTTTGGACTAAAACAACAAGGATTCAAGGGACATGCTGTTTCTTATCTCTGTTTAAAATAAACTGCAGGGGTGCCTGGGTGGCTCAGTGGGTTAAAGCTTCTGCCTTCAGCTCAGGTCATGATCCCAGGGTCCTGGGATTGAGCCCAGCATTGGGATCTCTCCTCAGCAGGGAGCCTGCTTCCTCCTCTCTCTCTCTCTGCCTGCCTCTCTGCCTACTTGTGACCTCTGTCTGTCAAATAAAAATAAGTAAAATTTAAAAAATAAAATAAAATAAACTGCAATTAACACTCGGTTATTACTATATATTACATAATATATTGTCTGATTATGATAACTAATTTGTTATTATCATTAAGATCAATCGTATTTTGGGGGCATTTGGCAATATGACTGCATTTTATTAAAATACATGTGACAACAATGTACCTTATGGTATTATCTTCTAGAAAATTACTATTTCAAGATGGTTTAGTCACCACATTTTTCACAATTATTTCATATCTCGTTTTTCTCTCCATCTTTCTAGAGAATCTGGGACCAGAACCTGTTGCTTCATTTGTATTATAGTGCCTCTCCTCATGAGATGCTTGACTTGTACTTCAAATTGGCATTCTCCATCATTGATTGCTATATATAAGCAATTAAGCGTGATGTTTTTGATGGTAAAAGGTGACTTTATGGAGCACCTGGGTGGCTTGGTGGGTTAAAGCCTCTGCCTTGGGCTCAGGTCATGATTCCAGGGTCCTGGGATGGAGCCCCACATCGGGCTCTCTCCTCAGCCGGGAGCCTGCTTTCCTTCCTCTCTCTCTGCCTGCTTCTCTGCCTACTTGTAATCTCTGTCTGTCAAATAAATAAATAAAATCTTAAAAAAAATTCTTAAAAAAAAAAAAAAAGGTGACTTTATGGCCCTAAACTAAGTAATGCCCTAATCTTACCCTGCCAATCATCTTAACTACATTTTTATGTCTCTTCCAGCCCCCATCCCCAATGCAAGGATCTAAGGAAGGTATTTGCAAGAAATAATTGTTGAATAGGAATCAAAGCAGTACATTAAAAAGCTACTCAAGTGTTGGAAGCTTCAATGCATATTACTATGCAATGCATGTAAGATTGGGGTATAGGTGGTTCATGGATAAGTAAGGCTTTCTATAAACTACTTTACTCAAATTTAAATCTTAGATCCATCAGTCTCAGGCTTACTTGTGAGGGGAAAGAGAAATATATAGACCATGGATATGCATAGAAATTTCTTGAAAAACTAACTCACTGGAAGAATTGAGATAGAAATGAGGAGGGACATGGTCCATGGTCGATCGTCCTTGCTGATGGCACCCCTTATCCAGGTATGCTCATTGCAAGGATGAAAAGTGACCAAAAGAGAGCAACATTTGGGTACTGCTCTTTGAGCACAGTAATCCTATCTACTTAAAATCATAGTTCTATCAGTATTTATCATTCTGACCAATGGAACTAAGAATGTATGTTCTCTTAGAAGTGATTTAAGAAGGAAAAGGTGGAAGTATTTTGGAGACATGAGAGCAGGAAGTTCTTCTTTGTGAACATATTAGGATTATTGTCATTATTTCATAGTTAAGGATAATGTTTTTCTTGCCTCTATATTTTTAAAATTGTTTAAAAGAAGATAGTCTTTTTTTCTCAAGAAAAATTAAATAACTAACTACATTTTTTAAAAGGCATATACTGCAAGCCAAAATCTTAGCATGTTAGGTGTTTCTCATACTGAGGAATTGTCCTGACCTGGCCCAAAGAGTTCTGGAACTTCTGAAGCATTTGTAGGGCAAAAAGACATCAGGAAGATATAAGCCTTTGCTATAACAGGAGTTTTGTGGCAGACTTGGGTGTTTTCTGTTACATAATAACTCCTATAATGGAACAGATAAATAGTATTGAGATTTCCAATACGATCACATCTGATTCAGGTTAATTTAGTCTCAATCTCCTCAACTATAATGTATTATTGACATTTAAATATCCCAATTAATCTCAGAATCTTTACATCTCTTACAAAAGGCTCAGATTTGGAAAATAGAGTTCTATCTGAGACAGGTGCTATGAAGGACTCACATTTGTGGATCCCACAGGTGTATAGTTAAAATCCTATTCACTCCATGAGTTCTTAATATGTAGTTGAAACCAAATGTTATTCTGCCATTTGATTCAGCAGTTCATTATAAGCCCAAACTTAAAATGCCCATAAAGTAGATAAAGGACTCATAGGACTAAAAATACAGCCTTGGAAAACTGAATGAAAAGGGGATGAAAATTACTTTCTGCTGAACAAAGTATTAAAGAAAGCAACAGTATGGTATGTACTAGTAAAAGGAGTTAAGGTTCTTTACCTTTGGAAAGTGTCTAAGAATGTGCAGACAAAACTTGAGAACAGACTCAACAAGTAGCAGCTGCTCTATGACACTGCATTGTGGGGAATTTCAGAAATTGGAAAGTGAAGAATAAGAAGCAGTGACATAGGACTTGGGGCAGAGGAAGGAAGATGGCATCTCTGACGATATGGAACTGAAAGACTTCTCTCACCCATCTCCATTAGTTGGCATGTGCTGAGCATGAGTATGGGAGTGAGCTACTGATGAAGTGCAAGGCAGCCAGATAGTGCCTTGAAGGCATAGAAATCATGCATGGAGTGAAATTCCAGGAAAATTAGAATTGTCTGTGGCTTGAACAGAGAACAAGGTACCCACATTCTTGAATGCAAAATCCATCATATGCCATTTTGTCAGTCCTCAAGGATGATGTTAGCACATTTTAAAGACTGAGGTCACTTTGGAGTTCTATAAGCCATCCTTACAACTATAATAATTGACATAGTATATAACATTTTCCCCTTTAAAATTCCAAATATAACGCTGGTATAAGCAAGTAATCAATCAAACAATATATGAGATCCTAAGATTAGAAAAAAAGTATTGCTAGTATAAAAAAAAGTTTGATTTTATCACTAAAAGTAGATTTAATAGGGGCACCTGCGTGGCTCAGTCAGTTAATCGTCTGTCTACCTTCAGCTCAGGTCATGATCCCCGAGTCCACAGATGGAGCAGTTTGCTTCTACCTCTCCCCCTTTTTCTCTCCCTCCCCCCGCTCATGCTCTCTCTCTTGCTCTATCTCCTTTAAATAAATAAATAAAATCTTATATAAATAAATAAATAATAGATTTAATAGTAAGTTCTAATGAAGATGATAGATTTTTCTTTGATCCCATTTACCTTGACAGTTGTTTGAAATATGCTAATTACTGTTCAGATATTGATATATGTATACATACTACTTTGAATAAAAACTTACCTTAGAAAAAGAACAATAAAACATACAAGAAACTTGTGTTAATAATTTCATGGAAAAAGGTATACTATAAATGTTGTGAAGATAGATCTTATAATCTTACAGATTGGATTCCTTCAACTGAGACCAAATTCTTGATAGTCACTTATATTTAAACTTGAATACTAATAAAATGCCTAAAGTTCATACCATTAGAGAAGAACATATGTCACTACCAACAGCAAGAATGTTCTGAAATTATACAACTATGTTGAATTTAGTATATGACTACAGATATTTTTTTCTCTTCCATTTTAATGTGTTTTACGAAGAATAAGGAAAATCAAATGCATTAATAAAGGAGGTAAAATAATTTCATTCTCTTAACACTACTCTTAATTGCTTTAGAAATGACTTGAGTCACTCTTGACTAAATCTCTAATATTAAAAATCTCAATAACCTTTCTGAAATGTAAATCATAGATTATAAATTATTTATAAGAATAAAGATTTCTTTAATGATGTTCTCTCAAACTCTCAATGTCATAATTATGGCTATTTAAAATACAAAAGATACAATAGTTTATGCTTTTGATATTTTCTTAATGCATAGTTCAGTGCCTTTCAATATTTCCTTCTATAGTTTTTTAGGTTCTTCATGCAGATTATCATTAATAAAGACAATTCCTTATGAAAGAATTCTACACTTATTTTATGAAACCAAGATAATGAACTTTATGAAATCAGGATAAAACACAAATGAATTTTATTCTCCATTTCAATGTCAGCACAATATCTTTAATCTCTACAACATATACATTATGGAACCTACATTCTCATATTCCAAAGAAATTCTCTTTCATCCTGGTCATCAGCCCGTTCTCACTCTCTGCCCTCTGATAAGCACATGATCAAGATTCTCATTTCTGTCAGTTTTGATTTCTTGGGCTTAGGATTATTAAGTACTGAGTACGCAGGAAAATCAAAGCCCTCGAGGTATCACGACACCATATGGTGAAAAGAACAAAAAGAGCACTGATGATAATATTTGAGTAGCCACATTAGGTTTTGTCTGAAGCTGGTTCTTTTCAAGTATAGAAGTCAATGAGTTTTCCTTTTTGTTTAAGTCCATTTCAGCCAATGACTTCCATCAAAAAGAGTCCCAATGAATATACTTAAAACATTTGTTAAACTTTTTATAATGGCAGGCACTTTTTTGAAGCACTGAAAGGTAAGTATGAATGATGGAGAATCAGTTCTCTAGAACAATGTTTCTTAATGACACTGTCCCAAGCACTCAGGTAATTTGTAATAAGTATAACATGTTGAAATAATTTATTACTGGGAGTAGTTTAATTTTTTTATTTGTTCATGATTTTTTTTACTACATTAGTGTTAATTCAAGGATATTTACACCATCATTGATTGGACTCATTTTTTATAACCTACACCTGATAATACTCCACATGGATAAACAATCTAAATGATGAGCATATATTTGCATTTCTTTTTAACATGTGTGGAGGCAACATTTATAATTATGCCTCAATATCCAGAAGCTATACAAAAAATCATAAATTCAACTTGATTAAAAATTTTAAATACATGACAAAAATCTTAAAAATTAAAAGGCAAATTAGACAAAATTATTTGCTACTTACATCACAGAAAGAATTCTAATCTCTTTTAAAAGAGTTCTTAAAAATAAGGGAAAAATAACATGAAAGAATGATCAGAAGATATGAGCAATTTATAGAATATCTATGAAAACTGTCCTTAAACATATGAAAAGGTACTCTATTTCACTAGGACTGCAAATTAAAATTATACCAAGATGCCAGTTCTTACCTATCATAGTGGTAGAAAATTAGAGCCCTGAAAACATCATATTGGCCCTGCTTTGGAAATCACACTGTTATAACTGCTGGTGGGAACACAGAATGGTAAAACGTGTGTGTGTGTGTGTGTGTGTGTGTGCGCGCACGCGCGTGTGTGTGCGCGCGCGTGCATGTGTGTCTACAAATATAAAATGGTAACTACACAAAGTTATTCATTGCAGCAGTATTTTAAATAACAAATTTTAACAAAACTGAAACAAAGAAAGAGAAAAGTTGAATAGACTAATAACCAACAAAGACGTTGAATCAGTAATCAAAAATCTACCAACAGACAAAAGTTCAGGAGCAGATGGCTTCACAGGTGAATTCTACCAAACATTTAAAGAAGAGTTTATGCCTATTCTTCTCAATCTATTCAAAAAAGTAGAAATGGAAAGAAAACTTCTAAATTCATTCTATGAGACCAGCACTACTGACTACCAAAACTAAAAAAGAACTACAGGCTATAACCCTGAAGACCACAGTGCAAAAATTCTCAACAGAATACTAGCAAATCAAATCAAATAGTACATTAAAAGAATCATTCACCATGATCAAGTGAGATTTATTCCTGGGATGCAAGGGTGGTTCAATATTCACAAATCAATCAATGTATTAGAACACATTAATAAAAGAAAGAATAAGAATCATGTGATCCTTTCAATAGATACAGAAAAAGAATTTGACAAAGTACAACATCCATTCATGATAAAAAAAAAAAAAACTCAACAAATTAGAGTTAGAAGGAACATATCCCAACATCATAAAGATTAAATAGGGAAAACCCTCAGCTAATATCATCCTCAATGGGGAAAAACTGAGAGCTTTTCCTCTGAGTTCAGGAAGAAGACAGGATATCCACTTGCACCAGTTACTTAACACACTACTGGAAGTCCTAGCCTCAGAAATAAAAACACAAAAAAGAAATCAAAGGCATCCAGATTGGCAAGGAAGAAGCCAAATTTTCACTATTCGCAGATGACATGATACTCCATAAAGTAGATACACCCCCCCCCCAACTGCTAGGACCAACACACAATTTCAATGAAGTCACAGGATACAAAATCAATGTACAGAAATCTGTTGCATTTGTATACACCAATAATGAAGCAGTAAAAAGGGAAGTTGAGGAATCAATCCCATTTATAATTGTATCAAAAATGATAAGATACCTAGGAATAAACCTAACCAAAAATGTAAAAGATTTGTACTCTGAAAACTATACCACACTTGTGAAAGAAACTAAAGAGGACACAAAGAAATGGAAAATGTTTTTTAAAATACCATCTCACGAATTGGAAGAATAAATATTGTGAAAATATCTATATTACCTAAAGCAATCTATACATTTAATGGAATCCCTATCAAAATACAGCCAGCATTTTTCCCAAGGCTGGAACAAACAATTCTAAAATGTGATTGGAGCTGCAGAAGACCCTGAATAGCCAAAGCAAACTTGAAACAGAAAAACAGACCTGGAGGTCTCACAATTCTAGACTCCAAGCTACATACCTGTAGTCATCAAGATGGTATGGTACTGACACAGAAAAAGACACATAGATCAATTAAACAGAATAAAAAGTCCAGAAATGAACTCATAGCTATATGGTCAATTAATCAACAAAGCAGGAAAGAATTCCAATGGGAAAAAAATTTCTTCAACAAATGATGTTGAGTAAACTGGACAGGAACACAGAAGAATAAAACTGGACCAGTTTCTTACACCATACACAAAAATAAATTCAAAATGGATGGAAAATCTATATGTGAAATAAGAAGCCATCAAAATCCTAGAAGAAAACACAGGCAATAACCTCTTGGACATTGGCCATAACAGCTTCTCTCTATATATGTCTCCTAAGGCAAAGGAAACAAAAGCAAAACTAAACTACTGGGATTCATCAAAATAAAATGTGTCTGCACAGTGAAAGAAACAATCAGCAAAACCAAAAGGCAACCTACAGATGGGAGAAGATATTTGCAAATGACACATTTGATAAAAGGTTAGTATCCAAAAATATATAAAGAACTTATGCAAATCAATACCCAAAAAACAAATAATCCAGCTAAAAAAGTGGGCAGAAGACATGAATAAACACTTTTTCAAAGAAGATATATAGATAGCTAACACACACATGAAAAGATGCTCAGCATCACTCATAATCATGGAAATACAGATCAAAACTATGAAATACCACCTTACCAGTCAGAATGGTTAAAATTAACAACACAGGGAACAACAGGTGTTGGCAAGGATGTGGAGAAAGAGGAACCCTCTTACACTGTTGGTGGGAAAGCAAACTGGTGCAGCCACTCTGGAAAACAGTGTGGAGGTTCCTCAAAAGTTAAAAATAGAACTATCCTACCATCTAGAAATTGCACTACTTTAGGTATTTATCCAAAGTATACAAAAATACAAATTTGACTGGATACAGGCACTCCAATGTTTTAGCAGCATTATCAACAATAGCCAAATTATGGAAAGAGCCAAAATGTCCATCAACTGATGAATGGGTAAAGAAGATGTGGTATATGTACACAATGGAATATTACTCAGCCATAAAAAAGAATGGAATCTTGTCACTATAAAGATGTGGATGGAGTTAGAGAGTATTATCTAAGTGAAAATCATTCAGAGAAAGACAAATATCATATGATTTCACTCATACGTGGAACTTAAGAAACAAAGCGAATGAACATGGGGGGGACAAGAAGGGAGACAAACCAAGAAACAGACTCTTAACTGTAGAGAACAAACTGATGGTTACCGAAGGGAGGTTGGCAGGGGAATGGGTTAAATAGGTATTGGATAATAAGGAGTGCACTTGTGATATGCACTGGGTATTATATGCAAATGATGAATCACTAACTTCTACACCTGAAAATAAATAATAAATAAATAAATAATAAATAAATAAATAGCAAATTTTGAATAGAAACCAAATGCCCATCCAAAGAAGATGGACTAAATAATTTATGAAATAACCACACAATGAAGTACTATTAGTCATTAACAAAAGATAATTATCTATTTATTTGGATACATTATACATTTGGAGAATTTATTTGGATACATTATTAAGGGTGTAGGATATTTGGGGCACCTTAGTGGCTCAGTTGGTTGAGCCTCTGACTCTTTATTTTAGCTCATGTCATGATCTTAGGGTCATGGGATCAGATTCAGGCTCTGCGCAGCATGGAGTCTGCTTCAGTTTTTCTCTCTCTGCCCCTCCCTCTTCTCTGGCTCTCCCTCTCTTTCACTAAAATAAATAAATCTTTTTAAAAAAAGTGTATGATACTCTTTGTATAAGAATATACGGGAAAGGGGGCACCTGGTGGCTCAGTTGGTTAAGTGACTGCCTTCAGCTCAGGTCATGATCCTGGAGTCCCAGGATAGAGTCCTGTATCAGGCTCCCTGCTCAGCAGGGAGTCTGCTTCTCCCTCTGACCCTCTACTTCTCATGCTCTCTCTCATTCTCTCTCTCAAGTAAATAAAACCTTAAAAAAAAGAATATATGGGAAATTATATATAAATTTTATTTATAACATAAGTTATATTTATAATTTATAATTAATTATATTATTTTTGCTACACTTATATAATTCTATTATCACTTTAGTTATATTATTTATAATTCATTATATATTTCCACTAAAATTGCATATATACCTATTATATATGTATACATAATAGTGTATAATATATTATACACAGATGCAGAGAATAAACAGTAAACCATGAAAGTGGCTAATTTCAAGGTGAGTATGAAGAAGATGGAAAGGATGAAGGAATGGAGGTAAGCTCTTTTTCAAAGATGAATGGCAACTAATAAATGTGTAGGGAATAATAAAATTTTCAAAATAAACATTTTTAATTTCTAATGTAAAAATTGAATCAGACAACTTTTATCAATAGGTGCTGAAACCATTGTGTGAAGAGTTGCTGGAAGACAGGATATTCTTATCTCCAAGATGTAACACAAGAGATTACTCATTAATTGCTAACAGGAAAAAAATGGTTCTTTGTAATTGAAAAATTTGATGGTCAAACGTGGGTCATCAATGATAAGACAACCTAAAATAATGCTCTTATTAATGGAAAAGGTAAGAAATATATAATAGCACTTATGTGCTATTCTTGCCAAAATCATTAACCTGAATCTATTCATGTGGAAACAATAAGAGAAAACAAGAACCAGAAACATTCTAACAGAACAAAGGTCCTGATCCCAGCATCCTGGGATCGAGTCCCACATCGGGCTCCTTGCTCGGCGGGGAGCCTGCTTCTCCCTCTGTCTCTGCCTGCCACTCTGTCTGCCTGTGCTCGCTCTCTCTCTCTCTCTCTCTGACAAGTAAATAAATAAAATCTTTAAAAAAAAAAAATTAAAGACATTTTAAGAACAATTAGGACATATGGATATGACAGTGCATTAGGTAACATTTTTAAATTGGTGTTAACTTTTCCAGATGTGACATTGGAATAGTGGTTATGTGGAAGAATATTTGCATTCTCTTTTTAAATGTTTTCATTTTAAAGAGATTCCTGCCAGTATACTTATTAGAGAAATTATGGAAAAGCTATAAATTACTTTTAAATGGTTCAGCAAAAGAGAAAAAAAAAAGGAAAATGGATTTAGAGAAAGGAAACCAGCTTGGAAAAAACATGAATGTGTAAAATGCAGCTAGGTACAGGTTGAATAGTACGTATTGTAAAATTCCTCCAATTTTTCTATAGGTTTGACATTTTTCTTCAAAAATAGAAATGTATAAAAATAGCAAAACCTGTATTGAAATTGCTAACTTAGCCTGTTTGGTTTTTTTTTTAATTAAAATACAAAATAAAGATCATTTATCTGGTGAATCTATACCAAAGGAGATTTTTCAAATACAATCTTAATATATATATGCTCCTCCCACACCCAACAACTATCATGTCATTAGCTGAAATCCCTGTAGAGGACATGGTTGCAAAGCTGAAATTTAAATTGAGAAACATCACAAAAATAAAGCCACTTCTAAACTATTTTCTTAATGGTTTTACTCAAATATAAATGTTAAGAGAAAGTCTAGTTGCAAAATATTCATCTCCCAAATGTATCAGCCTCTCTGAGGAACATTGTATCTTTCAGGGATTGGAATTGTAAGAGAAAGAAAAACAAAGACCAAACATCAGGCATAAGTAGATTTTGAGGGGAGATCATCAGAACTTGACCTTGGCCTCCCCATCTCTTAGCTTTGCTTCCCTTTGTATAGGTAGGGTTGTCGGGGGGCTTTCCACGCATGCTGATCAGGTAGGTATATGCTGGCAACTCAAGTCTTACTCCTATCCTCTATCAATTCAATAACTAAAGATAGTTTCCTGTCTGCTCTGTTCCCTCTTGGATCAGCCACCAATTCTGAAGAAAATTTTGTGGCCAGGATCACGTGAGCCTGATTTACCAGGCTCACATTCTCCAAATATAAGAGAGTGCCATCATAGCACCTAGTCTACCCGAACTGAAAGAACAGAGAATGTTTCCTGAAACAAAATTAGAATTTTCTTAACATAAAAAAGTGGGAATGAGTGCTGGTCAAGCAAAACCAGCAGCTATCAAGTACCAGTATCACCACCATTTCTGAACCCCTGAATTATACACTTCCTTTTATTTTCATCACACTTTGGGATTTCAAATAAGCTACATGAACAATTTCCGGAGATTTTCATTTTCTCTACTATGCAGTGATATATATATAGAACTATATATGTATATATATAGATATATATAAAATACATATATTATATATATATAATATAATGAAAATTATATATATCTATATATAATTTTCATAGAATGACCTATCTTTGATTATAATTTTTATTTCACATCTGTCTTTATTGAGCTAAGCACATTTGATACTGGGTGTAGTTCATTATAAATAATAAATCTTTTCTGTATTAATCTTTTCTAATAAGTTTTTGTGCTCTTCAATTTCTAGTCATATTTCTACAAAGTTAAATTAATATTAAGAATGACATACTAACCTCCAAAGCAAAGAGATTCTGATTCAACTATGATTCATTTTTAATAGAGAACAAAGTTGTCACAGGAATACATTAATTCTGTAGCATAAGGTGCCTTTTACTCTAGAACAACATATATCCCTCAGTTTTACCCTTCATTAGTGAAATAAAGTGTTTCTTGGTGAATACAAAAGAGCACCACATTATAAACCATCACGTTTCTACACCATATAAAATGAACTGAAAATACAAAAATCATTTTGTAAATATGAGTTTTATACTTTTCTTATTGTATTGAAAATGTGCTTAAGAATTCATTATACTAAGAATAATGAATTATAATTAAATATTGAAATATTTATAAATATAAATATAATATATATTATATAAATATAAATAATGAAATATAATTATAATTGTAATAGGAATTCATATATACTAAGTACTGACCCCTTGGATCCTTCTGAATCATCTGTTTTATAGAAGTATATCAAGCAGCTTTTCTTTCAGCATGAGATAATCCTAAAATTTCAAAAGATTACAATACCATTTCATTTCAGTCATGTTACATGAATGCTAAGGGTCACTTCAGTTTGGCTGGAATGTGCTGGATTTGGGTGGCTACCATTGAGGTTTACTGCGTATGGCTTTGCTCCATGTGTTTTCTTATTCTGGGGCCAACCACTTCCACAACAAACTGTTGTAATGACAGAGGCAGAAGTAGAAGGTGACTGATAGAAACTTGCAACACTTGTAGCAGCTTTTGATAAGATGTGGTATGTGTTACATCTGTTTACATTCCATTGTCCAAAATGAGTCTTGTGTCAAAGTCCAACATCATTGGGGCCTGGGATTATACTTCTCCTATGAGTGGGGGCAGGTGTAAGTAAATGGGTGGTAAGTGGCTGGTGACTAATACTATTATCTACCACGGGAGGTAACCAAGAAGCTGACTTATTCTACTATGGGTGCGGCAGATAGGCAACTATTCATCCATCTACTAATGTACACACACATTGTTTGAATGCTCACTGTGGATCAGGTCCTTTTAAGTGCTCCCTTATGACATGAATTGACAACAATGGAAAGAAATAACAAAACATACAAAATTGTCCCTGTCCAGGTTTTTAAATGTTTTTTTTTAGGTCAGGGATTAGCAAACCTTTTGTATAAATAACCAGGTATCAAGTACTTCAGAGTTTGTGGGTCACTCATAGTCTCTGTGGTGGCTTCTTCCTTCTTTTTTCCCTAAGTTCTCCTTTTTCTTCTTCTTTTAACAATTCTTTAAAGATGGATGAAAAAAAATTCTTAGCTCTCCACTGTATAAAGATTCATTCTCAGCCAAATCTGGCCCATGTGCCAGCACCTGCTTACAAAAATAAACAGGCAACTTATAGAAAACTATTCACATTAGACAAGGTTATCATTTCAAACAAGGTGATATACTCCAGTTTGATTAACCTATAAACTATAAATCTATAAGTAAATTCTCCTTTAGTTGCAGAAATTCTCTAATAACAGAGAACAATACAGTTGACCCTTCAACAATGTGGGGGTTAGGGGCTCTGACCTGCCATGCAGTTGGAAATTCACATATAACTTTTGACTCTCCCCAAACTTAACTGCTAGTAGCCCACTATTGACTAGAAGACTTACTGGTAGTGTAAACAGTCGATTAATACATATACTAGATGTTATATATGTATTATATATTGTATTCTTATAATACAGCAAACTAGACAAAAGAAAATGTTATTAAGACAATCATAAGGAAGAGAAAATACATTCACAGTGTTGTAGTGTATTATTGAAAAAAATCTACGTATAAGTGGATCCATGCAGTGTTGTTCAAGGGTTAACTACTTAGGACCTCTATGTCAAAAAGTACTTATGACAAGGGGGGTGGAGGGGAGAGGGGTTGGGAGAGGGTGGTGGGGTTGCATTATATGTTTAAATAAAAAAAGCTTAAATTAAAAAAAAAAAAAGTACTCATGACAGAGTTGATGCAAACATGGCAAATACATTTCCCTTAGTTGCTCAGCTTTACTTTTATGGACGTACAGTTCAAATATAAGTTTCATGTTCCACTTTCCACACAGAATCTGTTCTTTTGAAATGGTTTTTCTTTAGCAGGGAATAAATAAGACAATTGGTATAGTGTGTGAGGGCATGAACTTAGTTTAGGTCTTGGTTCTATCATTTATTAGCTGGATAGATTATATCTATAATAGTTAACTTATGGCCTTTGTCTGATTATTCTAACATCTGGGTCATCTTTCCATGTATTTTCCCTTTGGATTTGAATTTCCATGATTCTTTATAGGCTGAATAATTTGGGATTGAATTGTGTACACTTTTAATATTATGTTATGACATTCTAGGACTTATTTAAGTCCTAAGGAGGACAATGATTTTTTATTATTTTATGAAGCAACTGACTAGGTTAGGCTCAGGCTACAAGTCCCAAACTTGCTTTCAGTGGGTGCTGGGGTCCAGCCTTGGCAGGTCCAGGTGTCCCCAAAGGAGGGGTGGTGTCCATAAGAGGAATGAATGAGAGAGCCACAGAACGAGTTCTTGTCAGTAGTCAGGTATCTCCATTTTCTTCTGATTTTAAAGCTTCTTATATAGGCAGTTTACTTGGGGTAGGGGTTATACTCATGCAAAGGACATCAAAGGACTCAAGCACTCATCAGATAATTTCTCTTTGTTTGGCACATGTTATTCTAGTTAAGCTATAATGGGTACAGACTGGCACCAGGGATGGGGGACAGGGTCTTGTTTCTTGAATAATCGTGTCCCTAAGAAAGGCATGGGAGGTAGCACAAATATGTGCTTTTCGGTAACTTATTCAGGGTTCTGCAGGAAAACAGGATACAGGTTAATAGAAAATGAGAAGCTTTAGGGATGAACTAGATAGTAAGGAACTGCAGGAAAACAGGATATAGGTTAATGGAAAACGAGAAGCTATCTGGAGAAACCAAGTATATAGGAGAGAAGTAGGAACGAGAAGGCATTACCTTTGCAGGAGGCAGGGTGTATATCAATGGCTCGGCTGTGAAAGCATTGGACAAACATCAACCTAGGGAGGAAACCGTCTATCGTGGTACACATCTAAAGTTCTCCGGTGTCCTAGGTACAGAATAATTTACCTCCTTGAAGTTGCTCCAGCCCACAAGCCTGAGAGATGTTTGTGGCAGATTAGCAAGGGGCTCTTTGTTTGAGAGAGATATGGGGATCAGAAAAAAAAGGCAAGAGACTATCAGACCATGCTTATCTGTGGGGCTATCCAGCCCTCAGCAGGATTAGGCCTGCATCAGTTCAAACCTTAACCTAGTGGGACAATGCCCTCAACCAGGCCTCACAGCTCCCAGCAGGTGGGCAGGTGGGTTCTTATCCCAATGTCAGTTCAATTTTGAAAGCAGTTGCAGAGAAATTCAGATCAACCCCACATTTGCATCACCCACTGGCCAGTCCTGGAATGGGTGGAAATCTACCCTGTAGTTCAGTTCTCAAAACCTTCAGCATGCTGCTGAAGGTGAGATCTTTGTATGCAAAGTTTGGAGGTGAGCCCAACAGTTGATATGCAATTTATGGGGTTGCTGTTGATCTCCCTGCTCTCTGTGATCTCCTGCAACACTTCCTACCTCCCCAAGGACTCCCTTTTCTCTTCGTTGGCAAGAAACCTAAATTCCTGCTCTTCCAAAAACTTCCTAAAACTGTATTTAGAACCTAATGGTGGGAGGACAGAGAGGGAAAAGAAGCAATGGAGATATGCTTCATGTTGTTCAGACCAGTTCCTTTCATCAGAGATGATTTCCCTCTTTCTAACTGTAGAGCCCCTCATGGTGGCCACCATCCACCAATCCAGTACTGTCTGGGGGCTGGAGCAGGAGAAAATGGAAAAAAGAAAAACTAAATAGAGCATTTCTCCCGCTTTTTCCAACCCTTAGTAGTCCCTTTCTTGTCCTTCGATCAGAAAGAGTGTTTCTCAGGAAACAGTTTTTGTCTGCTCTAGATAAGCATTTATAGATTTGGGCTTTTAGCCCAGATTGGGTGATAGGAGGAATTAAAAAAAAAATTACAAACTATCATTGGTTTTGTGGAACTTAGAATTCTGAAATTCTAATCTTCTTTTGTAGTCCATCTGCTTCCATGTACTTTTTAGTATTCTCAGATTGTTGCTCTAAGCATTCTGTCCAGGATTCAGATTTTCATCAGTGAGAGAGATTGGGCAGAATGTATGCACTTAGCTTCTCTAGGATCTGAGCTCCAAGTTACTCAATAATTATAAATGAGCATGGATTGGAGTGAAAGGAAAGGTGATAGAGATGAGGAAAGTGAAGAGAAAGTATTAGAAACAATAATACCATTCCAAGCAGGAGGCCACAGGAGAAAATCCCCTGCCTAGTAAGGGGAGCACAATGTACTGACACACCACAGTGTTTTCAGTGATTGATGTGTCCTAATGTGTTGACTGGAAAATAGAGCCCCAGAACCTAAAAGAGTACATTTCAGAACATTACTGGGCAATGATTCTAGTACAATAAACATTTCTCTTAGTGAACATCATTAGAGCTCCAAGACAATCCATCGTTGCCCATAAAATTTGATGTAAAGTAAAAGATAGTGATAGAGGATTTCAGTTATATTCTGTTACTCTATTTGGTATTCTATATTATAAATAAAACAATAAACATGGTATGTGTTACAAGGGCAGAAGAAACGAAAAAAATACAGAATAGTAACTTTAAAAAGCCTGTCAACTAACTCGAAAAGAACAAATGTTAAACTGATTAATAAATAACAACAGTAGGGACGCCTGGGTGGCTCAGTGGGTTAAGCCGCTGCCTTCGGCTCGGGTCATGATCCCAGCATCCTGGGATCGAGACCCGCATCGGGCTCTCTGCTCGTCAGGGAGCCTGCTTCTCCCCTCCCCTCTCTGCCTGCCTCTCTGCCTGCTTGTGTGATCTCTGTCTATCAAATAAATAAATAAAATCTTTTAAATAAATAAATAAATAAATAAATAAATAACAACAGTAATCAAAATACAAAATTTTAGTATTATAAAATTGACTATACTTTCATTGATGCTATCCAGTAATGTCAATGCATCTCATTAAAAAGTGGTTCCATTTTGGTTTAAAAACTTCTCAATAACTGTCACCTTGCTATTGAGAGAGCTAGTAAAATCTGTTGTAATATTTGTCTATGTCAAAGTCTTCCTTGTTCTTGACCTTTTCTTCGTCACTCTATGCGAGTTGGGGCTCATAGTCTAGCAATGTCAGCTTCGGTGTTCTGGTATTAAAACAGCTGTGGTCGCTTTCCCCAAGCAAAATTATTTCCTGCTTGATCCCCATGCAAATCCAGTGTGAAATTTAACAAGAGGAATAGACCTCAAAGGGCACATAAGAAAGCTAGCCCAGCCTCAATTTGCATGGACTCTTAAACCCTAATTCACAATATGCCTGTGAAAAAGATGTTGTTTTAGTCAGATATCCAATGCAAAAATAAAAAATAAAAATAAGTAGTTCTTAAAAGGGGATTTGAATTGATATAAACTACTCAAGTTTTATCATCTAGATCCATAATATATTATGGGGACATTTGGGGGATGGCTTCCTAAGAATTTCATTCAGACTTAATCTATTTATGATTAGCAGTGAGATGTAAAAACATGTTTCCAGATGCAAATATTTAAAAAAAAAACTGGTATCTGGGGTGCCTGGGTGGCTCAGTAGTTAACCATCTGACTTTGGCTCAGGTCATGATCCCAGGGTCCTGGGGTTGAACCCCGCATCAGGTCCCCCGCTCAGCGAGAAGCCTGCTTCTCCCTCTCCCACTCTCCCTGCTCCCGTTCCCTCTTTCACTGTCACTCCCTCCGTCAAAAAAAAATAAAGACAAACAAAACAAAAACAAAAATAACCTGGTATCTGTGAGATCCTTGAAAACATCAAAATACACCAAGTATAAGAAAATCTGCTAGATTTAAACACTGATAAACCCAGAGCAGTCTGAAAAATGGCTGGTGGTGTCTGAGGCTCCCTGCATTCCATGATTCTGATCCTTCTCTGGCATGCTTCACACAAGGCGATTATCATGGAGCCCAGATGCTGGCTCTGCAGCCGTGCCCAGAGCTGTACCTTTTCTCTGCATCCTCGACTTTGTGCAATGGGTTTGAAAATACTGAGGCACTACTAAGCATGTTTTTGTTTGTTTTTATTATAAGTCAATAGTGAAATAAAATGGACTCTGAAGATAATGAATCAAATTTCACAGGGAAGCAAAGATTTTTTTCCCCTGAGGCAATGTTAACATTTTGTCTAAGTATAAGCAAGAAAACTTGGTGACTATTTAGGATGCAAGTTGAGGCTCCTTCCAAGAGACTGGACAGACTTTAATGATGATGGCATTCCAAGATGTAAACCTAAATGACAGATCTTGAGAGTAAGAATTTTAGATACACCTCGTCCACTTAAGATCTGCCAGGAGGCCAGATGACTTCGATGTGAAATGGAGAAAAACAGTAAGAAGAAATGAAATAGCACGGTAAGACCAGAGATCCCAAGCAGTCAGCCAATATCATAATTGGAGGAATCAAGGAAAGATAGGTATTGTTTAGGGACATACCTGGGATGAACAGTATATTGAATTTTTACTGTATATTGAATTTTTAATATTATAGCTTATTTCAAGCATACCAATTTAACAAATGGTAGGTAAATAGATGCCCAGGGGAAGTTTGAGGCTGAACACAGTCATGATTCAATAGATTTACTTCCCTGCACATACTTCCCAGGACACATGAAATGCGGCACACATATGGAGGTGAATTTGATTTGTTAAGTCAATCAGCAATTGTTTACTAATTACACATACTTACAAAAAAATGGATGACAGGATTGAGGATTAGGGGAAAGAATAGGAAATCTGCTTACAATCTTATACTAACTAACACTCTGATTTAGGAGCTAAGATATATACACAAGAGAGAGTAACATCCTATTAATAGAAAACAAGTACTTCTGTACAAATAAAAACGTAAGTTTCTTATTAAGGGCAAGGATCATGTCTTTTTTATGGATATTATGGCTCCAGTGCTAATCCTTATTAGGTGACTAATAAATATTCATTGGATAAGGTAAAGCACTAAACAGGGTAAATTAGAGTAAATTTGTTTTTTGGCTAGTTCTACAAGGAGTAATGGACATGATTTGGCAAAAAAAAAAAAATGGGAGAGAAATTCATATGGGTGAAGTTGTTGGAAAATAAAAGGCAAATAATGTATACCATTTAAATTTGCAATATCTGAAAAATATAGCCTAAGCCACTGACTTTAAATTCAAGGCCATAGACAAAGGGCGGTATCATGTTTCTTTAAGTGACTAAAGAGAAAAAGGCTAAGGAAGCCACATAGAGCCTGAATTCTAACAGGAAGGACGGAAGGTAGAAAAACTACTTGAATACTGAAAATATTCTAGCACTAGTTGAAGAGGGACTAGTGTAGATTATCAGAAAGGAATACAATGATTAGACAGTTTGTGAGAACTGACTTACATGTAAAAATTGACCAAAACAATAAAAATAAAGAATACTAGACCAGAAATCCCAAGCAGTCAATCAAGATCATAACTAAAGGATGCAAGGAAAGATGTGTTATGCAAACTGAGGGGATAGCTGGGACAAGACAACACACTGAATTTTTAATATCACAACTTGTTTCAAGCATGGATTTAACAAATACTGTAATTTTTCAACATGTGTTTATATACTTCTCTTTCAAAGTAATCAAATACAGATGACTTTGAACCCTTTTTATTCCATTTATTTCTCCCCTTCATCAAGGGCAGGCACTAAAGTTGGTTCATGTTTACAGTCTGTGTTTTTGTAACTTTATTAAATCTCTATGATTCCAGAAAGAATTGATTATGGCATTCGAGATTTATCTAAATGTTTCAGTTTGCAGCTTGCTTTTTTAAACTCAGTATTTTCAGTTACCCATGTAAATATTTGCACAATAAGCTTCATTCATGCACTCTGGTTTATTCACTGTGATTGATTTATTGGCTTTGTTTATGGTATCTTTGGTCCTACAGAAGTTTTCAATTTTAATACAAAATGTATCAATCTGTTATTGTAGGGGTTGCACTTTGTGTTTTGTCTAAAGGTATCTTTCTTGTCTTAAAGTAATAGTTTTTTGGTATTTGTTTATCTTGCTTTGTTGTTTTAAATTTGCTTCTAAAATTGGGAGTTAAACAGAAATTTACTTATAATACATTGTGTGAGTTTTTTGTTTTTCAATGTGGTCAACCAATTATCCATTTATTAATATTTATTAATATCAAAATATTAATATTAATATCAATATTTTCTCCACTTTTAATATCACTTCTATCATATAGAAAGTTTTCTTATATCTCTGGATGATATTTTTCTTTCCACCAATGTATTTGTTATTTTTGCACTACCATAATATTTTTATTTTTATAATATCCTAAGTATTAGGAGGATTATCACTTATTGATATCTACCAAAACCTTGCTGTAATTTTTATTAGATTATGTTAAATTTATGGACTAATTTTAGGAATGTGACATATTTATGGTACTGAGTTCCCATTTATGAAAGAATGTATTTCAGCATTTACTTAGTCCTGTCTTCATATTCTATAAAAACTTTTTACAATATCCTACATAAAAGACTCCTTTTATATTTAGCTAGATTTACATGCAAATCATAATTCCAGTTGCTATGTTTAACTGGATTTTTTCACAATTTCAATTTCTATTTGGTTTTTACTGGGGAATAGAAGCAACACTGATTTTTGGCATCCTTATCCTACACATAGCAATACGTGTAGAACTGAGAAGTTCTGATAGTTTGCATTTTGTTCTTTTTGGCTATCTGTGTAAGCAATCCTACCATTATGAAGATGTGTTACTTTTTTTTTTTTTTTAAAGATTTTATTTATTTATTTGACTGACAGAGATCACAAGCAGGCAGAGAGGCAGGCAGAGAGAGAGAGGGGAAGCAGGCTCCCCGCTGAGCAGAGAGCCCTATTCAAGGCTCAATCCCAGGACCCTGAGATCATGACCTGAGCCGAAGGCAGAGGCTTTAACCCACTGAGCCACCCAGGTGCCCCGAAGATGTGTTACTTTAGAAGAGTTATGACATTGATTTGTTTTTACTTACTGCATTGGCTAGAATTGGACTACACACTATAGTAGCCATGTATGGCTATTTAAATTTAAGTTAGTTCCTTCTTCAATTGCTAAATCAACATTTAAGAGTTCCACAGCCACATGTGAATCTCTAATATGGTATGGAATAGAATAAGCTGGGATAACAGATTTACCTACATGATTTCTGACTATATTAATTTTATATTGCTATTAACTGATTAACACAAACTTTGTGGCTTAAAATAGTAGAAATTTAGTAGTTCACAGTTTCTACAGTGTGAGTGGATCCTCTGCTCAGTGTCTTAGCAGGGTGATACCAGGTTGTGGGCCAGGGGCAGTTTTCACCGAGAGATTGGCATCTACCAAGTTGATTGATTCTGGCAGCTATCATTCCTTTTGATTGCAGCAATGAGATCCCCAGTTTTCTAGTAGCTATTGTTGGAACTACTGTCAGCCTCTAGAGGCCACCTGCAGTTCTGTCCCAAGTGGCCCCACACGTAGTTCACAATACAGATGGCGGATTTTTTTTCTGCCCAGAATGCATCTCTCTTATTTCTTCTTCTGCAACTAGCGGGTGAAAACTATGCTTTTCAAGGAGTGTCCTGGTTAGGTAAGGACCACCAAGGATATTGTTTCATTTGCTAAAGAAGTTAACATAATAATGGGAGTGGTATCTTGATATAATGATGGGTTCCACCCACACTCAAAAGAGAAGCAATTACATAAGACTGACGGTCATTGTGAGTCATTTTAGAATTCTGCTTCCCACAATGACTAAATGAAATGCATTCATTGTTCTAGCAATCAAGATAATTTTTCCTGTAGGCTTGGAGTAATTACCAGTATATGGTTAAGAAAATTCACTTTTAGGGACGCCTGGGTGGCTCAGTTGGTTAAGCAGCTGCCTTCGGCTCAGGTCATGATCGCAGCATCCTGGGATCGAGTCCCACATTGGGCTCCTTGCTCGGCAAGGAGCCTGCTTCTCCCTCTGCCTCTGCCTACCTCTCTGTCTGCCTGTGCTCGTGCTCTCTCTCTCTCTAACAGAAATAAATAAAAATAAAATCTTAAAAAAAAAAAAGAAAAATTCACTTTTAGTCCTAGTTTACCAATATGTTTCACTATTCACAAGTATTGCATTTTACCAGTTAATATTCTTTTTTCTTTGTGTATAGCCTTTACAGAGGTTAAACCAATATTAACTCATCATAAGTTACCACCTTGAGTGTTACTAGTCCTTACCTAAATATCAACACCACTGTAAGTGAAGTCCATTGTAGTATCTGGGGAGTTCCCCTTCCCCCTCCACTGACAGTATAACCCAGTTGGTGAAGAAATTTTTTTTTCTTTCTTCTGTGAAAGTAGACACTTTCACAGACAATACAGCCTTTCAAGGGTCCTACTTCATCCAGTGATTTCACTTCTAACTCCCAACCTTATGTAAACTCAAAGCATCTTTTCTTACCTCCATATGAAAATTAAGCTCTTTGGTTACCAAGAGTGGCAAACCAAGCCAGAGTATCAATATTTCATGCTTTAAGCTGTTTTTAAGCTTTCTGTTGCTCTTTGGCCCATTTTTCTTTTTGTTTGACAACCAGCTATGCAATTTAATTTAAATTTTATTTTTTAACTTAATTAACATTTTAAAATTTAAAAATTAAAAAAAATAAATTGGAAATTATACTTTATCCATCATTTATCCATATCTTCCTAACAAGAGTATTTGAGGATTATCTATTCCACCACATTAAGAAGAACTAAAGTCTTTTCTCAGTTACATAAATGTGAGTTATCAGAAGTTGTCTAATCCTCAAAGTAAAACGCATATTAAGGCAACTGGAAATATGAAGCTACACTTATTGTAAAAGACCAGATGTTGAGATGATAATTAAAAATAATTGTTTTATGGAGGGCACGTATTGCATGGAGCACTGAGTGTGGTGCATAAACAATGAATTCTGGTACACTGAAAAGAAATTAAAAAATAAAAAAATAAAAAATTTATAAAAAATAATAATTGTTAATCTTAAGAGTCAATAAGGACACCCAAGGAAATTAGTAAAAAGTAGACTGAGAGTCAAGAACTAAAGTTTTAAGGAACTTAGGAGCACGTTCGCAAAATAATCTTGAAGGTTTAACATAATGGTAAGAGAAATAAGTGTGGTCTTTTGGTGAATGAATACTACAAAGGAGATCCCAAGAATGATGTGACATAGTCTACACATGTCCCTCTAGGTAATATGGGAGACTTGCTGTGCCAAACTTTTTCCTGGAAAGCTGCATTAAAAATCCCCTTTTCCAGAATGTTATTGAGAATAGTATTTTCTCTCTTAACCCATTTTCTATTTCCCCTAGATATTATGATAAGGCAGAGGGGCATGGGGAGATCCTAATAAGAACTCTTTGTGCATTCAAATATGGATATTGTTTTACTTTATTGAATCAGCTAAAAGTAAAATTTTCAATAATATTAATAACTAGCACTAAATAATCTCTAGCTCTAATGTTAATTTCACCATTTCAATGTATTTTCTGAATAAAATTATTGATTTAGTATTATCATTACCTAAATCCTCTTATCCATTTTATCAAATATGTGTACCTTATTGAATATTTTGACTATGTCTTTATTCCACTATACTTTTATCTCAATAAAATGTTTTTTAACAAAAATGAATTTTTAAAAATTAATTTGTAATCTAATTTTCTAAAAACCAGTTATCTTTATTACTAAATATATGAAATCTTTAAAACAAACTTGAGACATCCTGGGGAAAATTGTCCTACTTCCTAGTGATATAACATAGGATATAGTACATATTTTTAGTAAACAAAAATAAAATCAAAATGAAGTATTTTAGTTATATAACTTGTCTTAGAATCTAATTACAATTGATATACAAGCTTATCTATTTGACCTTTCTTAAAAAGATTTATTAACACTGTACAGGAAAATAGTCACGGCAATAGAATGTAAGGGTCTGATTTCAGACACAGAACCCTCTATAAATTTATCTTCTGTCTGAACCATACTGATGCCATCTTGGACAAATCCACCATGATGACCAGTTTTTGACCTAAAGCCCTTTTGAATATAACTAACCCCCCCCCCAACACACACACATATATTCTTTCTTTTGTTTAATCAGATCCTTAAGTATACCCTAAGGGCATGACATTCTTGATCTGCTCTGGAGCTACAACTATGATACACACCTATTCTCAAACTTTTCCTCTAGGGTGGTCTCCCAGGGCTGGTGTCAAATATCTTCCTAGCCTTTAGGGGTATAAAAGCAGGTTTTAGGGGAGGTGGGATTGCAGAGATCTGCTAGTCTTGCCACTGCCCGACATGTTTCTGTCTGTAAGTAAATCCCCTTAAACCATGTCTTGCAAAGCTGGACTTGCTGGCCTTTTTCTTTAGTTTTACACCTCCTTTGGCCTCCTTTGGAGGTCCTTTTGCATATACCTCCCTTTCACGCAACATCCGCTAAACTTTGATTCCACTTCTTTAATCTGAAGTATCTTCAGTTCTCATAATGATGTGGGAATAATTGCACCAGTATTCATATCATTTATATTCCCTAAATAATGGCATTATGCAAATGTAAGATATAATGTATATCTTGGCACTACAATGTTTCTTGAATTTTTAAGGTAGAATCATTCTTATAAAATTCATGCAAACATTCAAAAGATGAAAAGAAAGTTACAGTATTCATTTTCTCAATTTCCTTTTGCAATCTTTAAAAAACACACTTCAGAATGCATTTTTCTAAGATTATTTTTTATGTTTTCTCATTTTATCATGTAAAAATTTAAATGTTTACTAGTATTTTTTTTATTATAGCAACCTAGCACATACCCTAATAAATTTTTATTGTGTCTAGGGAGACATTGAATAATTTGCTGTCAGTTAAGAAGCTGGATTAAAAGAAATTAAAAAAGGAAAAAGCTCTCCTTTAAAAAACTTGCTGCCAGGTAAGTTGCACAGGTTCCATATTTGCACACCAGGATTATCAAGCACTTTTGTGGTACCTTGCTATCTACGGCTTTCCAAAAGCATTATGCTTTATTTGTTTTGTAATTTGTAAACAAAGGAACAATTTCTCTTTAGGCTGGCTTTAAAATAATGGAGGTAGGGAGGCCTGGGTGGCTCAGTTGGTTAAGTGGCTGCCTTCGGCTCAGGTCATGATCCCAGCGTCCTGGGCTTCTTGCTGGGCAGGGAGCCTGCTTCTCCCTCTGCCTCTGCCTGCCTCTCTCTTTGCCTGTGCTCGCGCTTTCTCTCTCTCTCTCTAACAAATAAATAAATAAAATCTTTAAAAAATAATAATAATAATAATGGAGGTAACTAAGAATATCACTTTAAATTCTATGAAGGATAGCACAAATGAATGTAGAATAAATTATATATGGACGACGTTTTCATATTTGCATCTATGCATACTAAAATATACTTATATATACAAATTTCTTTACAGGTCAATTCTAGTAATTATTTCATTATGATCAAATAATATAGAATTTAACTTCTATTAATGCTTTTTGCTTGAATCTTATTTTTGACTAATATTACTATTGCTACATCCATTTTCTTTTGTTAGCATTTGCCTGCTATTTCATCATTCATCCATGCATTTTAAATCTTACAAGCAATAGTTGAATTTTCTTGTTACTATAATCTATCTGATAAGGTCTTCTGAATTGAATTTAAGTGTATTTTAATTACTTATTTTTCTCATCTTATATCCGAATTTCTATGTACCACGACATCTTTATGTTCAGTTTTTTTTTCTTTATTTTGTTGTTGTACTGATAAAAACTTTTTAAAATTATTTTTATTTCTTCTGTCCTGGTTGAAAGATAAATGTTGTACTTCTATTCTGTTAAGGCTACTTTTAAATTGACAGACATCCATAATTTCATAATTTCCTAACAAAATCTAAAGTTATTTAGGATGTTTCTTTCCAGAAAAGATTAGAAAAATTGGATGACCTATTTTCAGTGTTGTTTAGAGTTAAGCTTCAAATTTTCTTCATATACATTTAACTATTTTAAAAATAATTAGGAAACATTTAAATGAAAAAAAGAATCAAGGGGAAGCATAATAAACACTCATGTTTCTACTGCCCACCTTAATAAGTAAAATGTTAAAGATCAAATTGAATCCCTTTTGTACCCTTTCTCTTTTGTACCCCCAAATTTTCACAGTGCCAATGCTGATTTTTCCCATATACCATTCCCAAGAGAATATTAACTCTAATGAGCATGAATTTTGTATTATTAGTGCACTGCTAAACACCTAAAATTGTGTCCGGCAAAATAAATATTTTTGTAACTAGTGATTTTATTTACATGTTTATAAGTTATGTTCTTATAAAATTTGAAAGCTTCCAGAACAACACTATTATGTTATTTTATATATAAGCTTTTTGTATATAAACTTTTAAATTTGTTTATATAAGAGCTTTTATACTTTAGATAAATGGTATTTTAATGTATGTGTTCTTCTGCAACTTTCTTTCAGTCATTATTGTGTTCGTGAGTCATCCAACTTTATATACATTATTCCAGGTTCTAGATTTTCACTGCTATATAGTATACTATTGTATAAATATACAATAATTTAGCCATTATTCTATTGATGAACAATTAGATTCTTTCACATTTTTCCTGTTATAAATAATGTGGTCTTGCTAAATTAGATTTACCAATGAGCATTATTTGTTGTTGATGGTGGTGGTGTTAAGCATTGGTACTTTTTTCTTCCCTCTGGATCAAGAAAAACCCATGTAAGTTAAACTCTTAGTCTTTGTATGTTTGAAAGTATCTCTGTTTTATCTTCACTCTTCAATGATAAGAGAATACTGAATTACTGCGTGATAGTTTTTAAGATAATGATCTAGTATTATCTGTGATCTATTATTGTAAATGAAATATTGTTTTCAAGGTACATTGGAACTTATAGTATTTCTTCCTTCTTTAATATTAGTTTGTAATATTTTACCTATATGATAATATTCAATTTCACACAATGAGTCTAAGTGTGGATTTTTGTTCATCCTGCTTAACTGTATAGTATACTTTGTATTTGGAGACTCATGGCTTTCTTTAGATCCGGAAAAATGCATATGCTATGCTTTTGAATAGAAACTGCCTCTGTTCTCTCACTGTCTAACTTCTAGAAATCCTGATTTCTAGATTTTCTTCATACTATTCTCCATATCTCTTACCACGGTATGTAATTTTTTTATCTCTATCATTTTTGGGTACATTCTGAATGAACCCTTCATTATAATATTCTAGGTAACAAAAATCTTTTTTTGATGGGTTGGTTTAGAATGTATTCCATCAACTTTATCAATCAAGTGTTTGAATTTTTTTTAAACATTCAGTTAGTCTTCTTGTTTGCTTTTTTCCCTATGACTTCTAATTTGTTCTACTATATACCTACATTTTTCTTGAATTCAATCTGCCTAATGCATTTCATAGTTGCTTTTTATTGCTTTATGGATGTTATTAATTTTATTATCTCCTTTTTTATCTATACTTCCTATGCTCACAAAACTTTATTGAAGTACAATTTACATAAGTAATCAGAGAAAACTTAATGAATTTTGACAAATGTATATATGTGTCACCATTAGTCTAATCAAGACAACAGTCACACCTGTGAGTCTCACTGTGTCCCTTGACAGATAATCCCCACCCCATTCTGCAGTCAGAGGCAAAAAATGCTTTGATTTTTACCATAACAGATCACTCTTGTCTATTCTTTTTTTTTAAAGACTTTTTAATTCATTTTAGAGCAGGGGTGGGGCAGAAGAGTGAATATGCAGGGGAGGGAGGCAGAGAGAGAATCTCAAGCAGACTTCCTGCTGGGCATGGAGCAGGACAACAGCACTCAGTCTCACAACCCTGCGATCATGACCTGAACAGAGACCAAGAGTCCGATGCTCAATGACCAAGCCACCCAGGTGCACCACTCTTGTTTATTCTTGATAAATAAGTGGAATCATACAGTATGCAGTTGTTTTGTTTCTGGCTTACTTTGCTCAGCAAATTATTTTGACATCCATCCATGCTGTTGTATGGCTCAGTTGTTTGTTCTTTTTTACTGAACAGTAGTATTTTATAATATGAGTTAACTGGGGTGCCTTAGTGGCTCAGTCAGTTAAGTGTTCAACTCTTGATTTTGGCCCAGGTCATGTGCTTAGGGTCTAGAAATCGAGTCCTCTCAGCATGGGGCTCTGCTCCCTTGTCAGGCTCCCAGCTCAGCATGAAGTCTGCTTGAGATTCTCTCTCTCCCTCTTCTTCTGCTCCTCCCTCCACTCATGCTCTAAATAAATAAATAAATAAAATCTTAAATAAAATAATTCTAATAATATGAATTAGCCACAGTGTGCTTATGCATTTTCCTATATGGGTTGTTTCCAGTTTGGGACTATTATAAATCTATCTGTGAACATTCTGTATGAGATTTTTGAGCATATATTTTCCTTTATCTTGGATAAATATGTAGGAATGGAAATTCTGGGTCATAGAGATATGGCTGCATAATTTCCTTCAGATTATTTTTCATAAATAAGCTTTACTGAATTTGGTTAAACAAAAAGTTTTTTTCTTTTTTTAAAGATTTTACTTATTTATTTGACAGACAGAGATCACAAGTAGGCAGAGAGGCAGGCAGAGAGAGGAAGGGAAGCAGGCTCCCTGCTGAGCAGAGAGCCCCTTGCAGAGCTCAATCCCAGAACCCTGGGATCATGACCCAAGCCGAAGGCAGAGGCTTTAACCCACTGAGCCACCCCGGCGCCCCAAGTTAAACATTTTAAAATGCAAGAAATTTTCCTGGGTTTACCAGGATTGGATCAATGTAATCACAAGGGCCTTTATAAGAGGGAGATAGGAAGGTCAGACTCAGAGAAGATGTAACAATGAAAGAAAACAGCCATGAGTCAGGCAAAGCAGATGGGCTCTGAAAACTGGAAAAGGTAAGGAACAAGTTCTCTCCTAGAGTCTGCAGAAGGAATACAGTGCTGCTGACTCATTTTAGACTACTGACCTTCAGAATTATAACAGAATAAATTTCTGTTGGTTTAAGACATGAAATTGTTGGTCATTTGTTACAGTAACAATAGGAAACTAACAGAAATATGTAGCCATACCTTTTCCCAATTTATTTAATCTCACAGATCATACATTCTATAAACCTAAGACAAATTGACCAGCACTGTGATGAGGCTAAAAGCCAGATTTTTCTCTGTCCACCTTCCTTTCTCGATAGTCTTCTTTTATCTTAACCAGAGTCCGGACATGATCTTTGCTGTAATAATTTCTTTAGATGCCAAGATTAACTTGTGCTAACTTTGCTATTTGCAGGCCAGCTTTATGATAGTGTTACATACTTTGTGGAGAAGTAAAACACCTAAGATTCTCTGGAGAGATTGGTTTTATCTACACTTGCTCTGCATAGAGAATCTGAATGAGATCCCTACTCAAGGCCAAGAACTAAAAGTTGATTAGAAACAAACTGCCTTTTTTATTTAAATTAAATTGGCCAAATTAGAGTACAGAATTAGTTTCAGATGCAGTGTTCAATAATTTATCATTTGCATATAGCACCCAGTGCTCATCACATCGCCTGTTCTCCTTAATGCCCATCACCCAATTACCCTGACCCTTCATCCACCTCTCCTCCAGCAACCCTCAGTTTGTTTCCTGCAGTTAAGAGTCTCTCATGGTTTTTCTCCCTCTCTGATGACTTCCCATTCAGTTTTCCCTCCCTCCCCCTATGATCTTCTGCACTGTTTCTTATATTCTGCATATGTGTGAAACTATGTGATAATTGCCTTTTTCTGATTGACTTATTTCACTCAACATAGTACCCTCTACTTCTACCCACATCAGTGTAAATGGTAGGTATTCATTCTTTCTGATGGCTGAGTAATATTCCATTGTGTATATATATACACCACATCTTAAGAAAAACTTTTTACTTTTCTTTAGGTTTTAATCATGTTAGGCCCTTAACCTCTTGAACATTGACAAAAGTAAAAGATTACATTTTTGATAAGTTTAATATTTTTGAATTTTAGTTTCTGCCTATATATTTGGTCATGAAAAGGCATTATGATTTTTAACTTTGAATCACTTTATAGAACATTAGTTTAATGTTAAGGTAACATTAATTGTGTTATTTAAAAAATTGTGTTATTAAAAAAAGATCTAGAGAACTATAGTGGACCACATAATAGTCTGCTTGGGCTGCCATAGCAAAATACTATAGACTGGGCATATTACACAACATGGTTGGGTTCTAGTGAGGGCTCTTGTCCTGGCTTTCTGACAGCCACCTTCATGTTGTGTTCTCACACGGCAGAGAGAGTGCCTGAGCAAACTTTCTGGTGTTTCTTGTAAAGTCGCTAATCCCATTGTGAAAGCACCATTCTTCATGACCTCCCAAAGATCCTATCTCTAAATACCATTAATTTGGGTGTTAAGAATTCAATATGTGAATGGACACAAATATTCATTCCATAATAAACCATATGGCTGGGCATTATTTGAATTGGAAGTTAGAATAAGAATTTTCAACGAGGAACAGAAGGATCTTGCATTTACTTTGATTAATATATTTGACTCAACGATACTAGAACCTTTTGTGTCAAAAACTTAAACTGTTCAATAATTAGCCTTAGAAAACCCACAAAGGGTCAGTGGTTGATATTGAGTAGAAACTACTGAAGGGGGAGTGGGATGTCCTGTTAAGAAGGCAAATAGTTGGGCAGTGCTGTGGGCAGTCCTTATTCTCCATTTCTCATGTTTCCCTATGAGAGCAAGAAATTTCTGCTCCCAAGAAGAAAAACAGGGAAAAAGAAAGGAAAAAAAAAGAAAAAAAGGAAAAAAAAAAAAAGCATCCAGTCCATTTCTTACCCATATCTAGTGCTCAAAGAGATGATAGGTGAGATTAAGAGAAGGGACGAGGGTATGCCTCTTCATGAGTCTTATATGAGATCTCTTTTTGAAGTAGCTTACCTGGGAAATAAGGCTTTCTCTGCTTATATGTGATAAATCTTTAAGGTAGTCTTGTAGGCCTATTCTTCTGGTAATTTAAAAATCAAGAAAGCTTAGTTTGGGCTGTAGATCCAGGCCAAAATTCAACTTCATCAATCATAAGATTCACATTTTTATTATCTCAACTTCTCTGTTTCTTAGTTCATTCATGTTGCTACACAAAAATACCATAGATTGGGTAGCTTAAACAGAAACATTTATTTCTCACAGTTCTGGAGTCTGAGAAATTCAAGGTCAAGGTACAGAAAGAATTGGTGTCTGGTGAGAACCTGGGTCATAGATTGCCATTTTCTTGCTGTGTCCTTGCATGGTGAAAGGGAGACAGAGAGCTCTCTGGGGTCTCATTTATAATGGCTCTAATCCTATTCATGAAGGCTCCACCCTCATGATTTAATTATTTCCCAAAGACCCCTAGTCCTAATTCCATGGCGGGGGTGGGGGAGTATTAGGATTTCCACAAATAAATTTTGGAGGGACACAAAATTCAATTCATAACAATCTAAATCTTTTTCAGTTTCCTCAATTTATCTAGAAATCATTGGATTAAACTTTATCACTCTTAAAGTTCAGTACCTAAAATGTGTCTATCAAGAGTTTCGGCTTTGAAAAGAATGATTTATTATTATACCATAAAGCACCAGCTTAACTTGCACCAAACTTTCCTTTATTGCAGCATGGCTGTTTGTAAGATTAATAATACTTCATATTTGTTCATTTTGTTCAGTTTTTAAGATGTTTATAATCCTTTTCTCCCTTAATCTTTCCAGACCTTGTCACATAAACTGATTTTTGCCTCATTTTACATATGACATAATGGAATTTTAGAGAATCTGGAAGCGGCATCATAAGAACCAGGAAATGCTTGAAGTGGGAATGGAACCCACCTGTGACTCTGAGTTCATTGTCTGTCAACGCATTAACTAGTTAATAAATGCATTCAATTACATTGATTGTCAGGCACTATGCAAAGTCCTAGAGATACACTGATGAGCTAGGTAGACATGATAGCTGCTCGGACAGAGTCTATAGTCAAGAAGGGAAAAGAGACAATAACATTTTAAAAGTCAATAAAGTTAAAATTGAGCAATCATAGGAAAAATCAGTACGTCATGAGATCGTATAGTCGGCCTATATTTTTGGCACTTCTGTAAGTAATAGAGTTTTTTTTTTCTTTTTTAAGTAATAGAGTTTTAATGTTGAAGATGTATCCAAAGGTGACCACTTTAAGACATAAAGGATCATAGTAGCTACTATTTCTATCTAAAAAAACTACTACAAAGAAACTCTGATCATTCTTTATTACTTAATTTATTCATAAAACTATTTGCTACAAAGGATACAAAGGTGAATATGACATGATTCCTGCCCTCAAAGAATTCACAAACTTGTGGAAGAGACAGATATGTAAGTGTATAAATGCACCAAAATATAGCACATTTTGTGATGAATCTTTGTGCCAATAGCTTTGGAAACATGTATGGCGAACTATCTGGGAGTGCCCATGGAAATATAACTAAGAAAGTAAATTTTGACCTGGCTCTTGAAAGATATATAAAAACTGTTCAAGATGATGAAATAACCAGAAAGAAAAGACAGAATGTGAAAAGACAAGCTATTGTTAGAGCCTTGATATATCTAGGAAATGGGAAATGTTTAACTTGATTTCCCTGCTGAATACATCAGAAAAATATCTTAAAAGATCCACAGATCCATAGAGAGTTATGTTGAGGTGAGATTGCAAAGGCAGTATGATTATAACCTTAACAAGGAGGTAATAAGGAGCCATTAAAATCTTTATATGGGGGCGCCTGAGTGGCTCAGTGGGTTAAAGCCGCTGCCTTCGGCTCGGGTCATGATCCCAGGGTCCTGGGATCGAGCCCCGCATCGGGCTCTCTGCTTGGCAGGGAGCCTGCTTCCCTTCCTCTCTCTGTCTGCCTGCCTCTCTGCCTGCTTGTGATCTCTGTCAAATAAATAAGTAAAATATTAAAAAAAAAAATCTTTATATGTAGGATTATTATGAAGATAGTATAGGATTTTGCATTGTAGGTGGGTTATGGTAGAAAGACTTATGTAGGGATTAATTAGAAACTATGGCAACAGTACAGTCAAGAGAGAATGAGGGACTTTACTAAGGAAGTCAATGAGTGTAGAAGTAGAGACAAAATATAAGAGATATTTCTAGAATTTTCGGCAGTTCAGTGTTTTGGACAAAGAGAACTCAAAATGACTAATGCCCATTTGCTCTATACATTTTAGGTAGAATAGATACTCAGGGATACAGTTGTGACTACTGTAATAATTTAATTAAATGTAACCATTGAATATTTAGTGATACCAGTAACAGATTCCTCCAGAAAGTAAATTGTTTCAATTGAAAGCTCCAAGAGTATATGATTTGTTTGAAATGAATTTGAATTTCAAGATTTGAAATATAAAATAGATAGACTCAGACAATGGAATTCTATAGTAAGTAAGTTTGAAGTCTAGACATAGACTAAATACAGGAGTTCTGGAGGAAGAAAGTGTCTAAACAAGTTAAAGAAATAGCATAACTAGTCTTTTGTTACTCATACTTTAGGGTGACTAGTGTCCTAACTATAAACTTAAATATTTTATTTTACTAAGATGAATACATCTTTTTCTTTCTTTTTTTTTTTAAAGATTTTATTTATTTATTTGTCAGAGAGAGTGAGCACAGGCAGACAGAGTGGCAGGCAGAGGCAGAGGGAGAAGCAGGCTCCCTGCCAAGCAAGGAGCCCGATGTGGGACTCGATCCCAGGACGCTGGGATCATGACCTGAGCCGAAGGCAGCCGCTTAACCAACTGAGCCACCCAGACGTCCCTGAATACATCTTTTCTTAGGCAGGATATAGATTTTATTTGTTTTTATTAGACAGGATATAGATTTCACACTACTTATATGTGTAAAAAATGAAGTTCATTGTGTTTCCTTTATACTTTATTTTTCCAAAATGTATTAAGCAGCCAAAGTTAGAAATAATAATTTAAGCACAAAATTGGTAATCATCACTGTCTTCTTTAACTTACTGTGCTGGTCTCCTGAAGGTTAAGAGCCACTATGTCTTTATATGTAAATGTAACACATTTCTGTATATTATTTAAAAATAAAATAAAATTGATTACTGAAGTCACATAAATAATTATTAATAAAGCCACAAAATATTGTGACAATAAATTTAATATGGAAAGCTGCATCACACTAAAATAAAATTTAAAAAATAAAAAGCATCTTTTCATTTGAGTCTCTGAAAAGTGCAAAAACGTAATCATATAAACAGAGAATTTTGCAAATATATGACAATAGCTTTCAGTTTCTTTATTTAAATTCAATTAGTCAACATATAGTATATCATTTTCAGATGTAGTGTTCAATGATTCATCCATCAGTTGCATATAACACGCAGGGCTCATCACATCACGTCCTCTCTTTAGTGCCATGACAACAGCTTTTAGAAATAAATTCTCCATTTTCTAAAAAATTAAATTGCAAAAACAGTTGTAAAATCCTAGTGGCAAATATTCCACAACATAATCCTATGACAGTCTCCACCTGAGTCTATTTCTAAGAGCGTGCTTTTTAAAATGACTCGTAGTTTAGCTTAGCAGGAATATTAATTGAACCACACATAAATTATCATCAGAAATACCTATCCTATTTTAAGCTCAGGTGAGGTCCAAAGGCAGTGCATGAGAGGGCAGATGAAAATTCACCTAAAGATTGAGAGTGCAGCGTCGAGAATCAGGCAGACTCAGGTCCCATAACTGTTCTATCACTTTCCAGCTGCATGGCCTTGAGAATTTAACATTTTGTGTCTCATTTCTTCATTTGTAGAATGGTCCTATTCATAGCAATTCGTGAGGATGTTGTGAAAGTTAATGATATAAAAGAAATACATATATTAGTGTAATGTCTGGTACATACTAGGTGTTCATTATTAGTAGTCAATAATGTTATACGTAGCATTTTTTTAATGACAGATAGTAATGGAGAAGCATGGAGAAGGAAGAAATGATGATACAATAGCAGTGAAGAAAAGATAGATCATCCATAAAAGAATCAATTATAATGATAATAGACTTGTCAAAACCAATAATGGAATACAGAGAATAGTAAAATATTTTCTGAATTACTGTGAGAAAATAGCTGGTCTACCTAAAATTATGTACTCAGTAAAAATATCTTTCGAGGACAGGATGAAATAAGGACTTTTTAGATTAATCCATACTAAGGATATTTAAATAGATTTATTGCCAAAGATATTTCAATAAAGGAAATTCTAAAGATTGCCATTCAGGAAGAAAAGATAATTCCAGAAAGAAGGCTGAGATGGTTTAACATGAAAAACAATAAGAAAAATCATTAATCACATAGGTAAATCTCTGTAAAAAGTCTAGATAGAGTAATGATGATGATGTCTAATTTGTGGGGTCAAAATGTCAGAAAAAGTTTGATTATAAAATAGTGTAAATCCAGTTGCACACAGTGTCTATTTGCTTGATAATGTATCCTTCATTAGATTTCTTCCCGCTGCCTTACCTTTCAACTCTTACTTTTGTTACTATCACGTACGAGGTAAAATACTTTTATTCAAAATTCAACACCGTTAGTAATAAGAACAACTCAAATCAAAGCCACAATGAAATACCAGTGGGTATAATTTAACCCACTGAGCCACCCAGGCACCCCGAGTGGATATAATTTAAAAGACGAGATAATGACAAGTATAAACAACAGATAAACAAAATGTGGTATATCCATACAATAGAATATAGTTCTGCAAAAAAAAAAAAAGAAAGCAAGGTTGTACTGATATATACTATTACATGGGTGAACCTTAAAAACATTATGCTCAATGAAGAAGCCCATCACAAAAGACCATATATTTTATAATTGTATTTATAGGAAATGTCCAGAATAGGAAACTCTATAGAGACAGAATATAGTTTAGTGATTGTTTAGGGCTAGAGGCATAGGAGGAATGGAGTTATAGTTAATAAGTATAGTTTCTTTTAGAGTGATTAAAATGTTTTAAAACTGATCATAATGATGACCGTACAACTCTGAATATACTCATAACCATTGGATTGAATTGTATACCTGAATAGATGAGTTGTATCATAATGAATTATATCTCAATAAAGCTGATATATACACTTTTAAATTATTTCAGAAAAATGAAAACAAGGCCCCAGTGAACTTCTGAAAGTGTGCTCAATCACATTGAAAAAATGGAACACATGATAACAAGAAATGATATTTAGCATCAACTAGATCAGCAAAACTTTAGAATTAAGAAGTCTGATAACAATGTGTTATTGAAAATGGGGATCAAGTAAAATGATCATTCCCAGGAGCTTGGAGAAGAGAATGGACCGTTAGTGTTTAATGGGTACAGAGTTCCTATTGGGGATTGTGAAAAAGTTTTGGAGATAAATGGCGGTGATAGTGAAGATGGATGATTGTGCTGCCATGTGAATTCATTTAATGTTACAGAACTGTACACCAAAAAAATAATTAAGATGATGAACTTTATGTACATAATAAATAATATATTTTAAAAAGCAGGAAAAAGGAAAAGAAAGAAGGAAAGAGAAAACAAAAAAAGGACCAAAAAGAAAGAAGAAAATGGGAATCAATGGAAATTCTCATCCACTGGTGACTAGAATATATTTCAGAGAATAAATTAAAAAGCTGAGAACCAGATTGAGGACCTAAATGTGTTGCAGAAACCTTCCCTTCCTATTCCTGCTTCTGACCTCAGCTCACCTGGGATTGAATCACTGGCTTGTCGAGTACCAGCATGAATGTTTTTGTACCTGTAGCTCCTGGAAAAGGTTTCCTCTCATTCCAGTTAAAGGAAAGATCACTGAATTGAAATTAGGGAACCGTGGGCTCATATTTTACTAACTTTGTTTTGTGAATTTTGCTCTTAAGGAAACATGCTCTGCTCCTTCACTTGCCATCCTCATTTATTAAGCCAATTGTGGAATATTAATGAAGAGAATCTGTATTTTAGATGTGTCATGCTAATACCTTCATTCTCCATCTATAGACATCCGTGTCATTATGTTGGCCTGAATTCTGTAAAATCAGGGTTGAATAATACTTCTTTTGCTTCTTGGATATCTGAGTTGCATCCAGGACTAAACAGAAAAGCAATAGCTTTAGTACTGAAATCAGGAGAATAGCATTGGTTTTCCCATTCTCGCTGCAAGAGGACTGACAAAATTTAGCCATAAATTTCTCCCTGGTTCATCAAGAAAAACATAAAGCAACAAATACAATTCTAATTTGACTGGGAAATTTAGGGAGAAAGAAAGCAATTTGGAGAAAATGTGGTGTTTTTGTTTCTATTTTTCTCATTATTGACACATTCACTATGTTGTAAGAAATGAAGATACTTCTACTTCATATATGTCTTGCACCCAATACATTAAGAATTAAAACAAACAAGATATTTAAAGAAAAAATCAGCCACTAAATATCTACTAATATCTGTCAAACGCATATCTCATTAAAGTCAACAACTTTCCTTCCAAGAATCTTAGCCTCTCACTCACAGGTGAGGTCTATATGACAGTAAAAATACAGATAAAATTAAAAAGTGAGTTTGAAATAATAAAAATAAATAGATTAAAATTAAAAAACAATGAAGAGCTAGTGTTTGAGTTCTAGCTAAAGTTCTATTACTATTTAAAAATTGAATCTTGGAAAGTTTGGTTAAGCTATGTAGGTTGCAAAATGATCTGTTAAAATAGAAGATATCTAATGTTGCTTCCAATTTTAATTTCAGAGTCTTCAAAGTTTTGTCAGGTATCCAAATTGCTGCTTTCCACAATGTTAAAATCTACATCTTAAGAAATAACTGCATGACTGCCTTATGTTTTCAACCTATTATTTGGAGCTCTGTAGATAAAACTTCAATCATCAAGCAGATTAGATTATTCTCACTTCTCAAGCAATAAAAAATTCTGCTTTGCATAGAATCCATTATTTCCAGACTTCAAAATCATGCTTATGGTTGGCTGCCCACTAAGACAACACATTCACTATGAATAATTTAGCTTTTTATTGTCTTCTTTTCAATCTTTCTGATCTAGTCCTTTGTTATAATAAGGACTAATCAATAAATGAATATTAAGACTGCCTTGTGATTTAAACCTAAAAGAAATTTTAGAAAAGAAGTTAATCTAATGCTTTGTACTATGTTTTCCCAAGCTAAAGACTGGGAACAAGACTTCACTGATGTCAGTTAAGTCTTCGATGAGATATATAGTTCATAGAGTTATGTTAAATGTTAAGTTTATAATAATAGCCATCCCTTAGGAATGGAATAAAATTCTTTTCATTTTGTAGTCTCTAGCATTTAGCATCAGGCTAAAACATGACAGATTCCCTATAAATGTGTTGAGCTGAATTTAACTGAAGGCAACAAGGAAAAGAATAAAGAACTTCAAATTAATTGTGCCAGACACTTTGTAAGTACTTTACAAAAGTTATCCCACAAAGGTTACTGACTGTATGTAGATATTTCAATATATACACTGAGTCTGCATCTGCTCAGGCAAAGAGAATCACCATGTCATGGATTTCAGTGAAGTATTTATGAAGAAATCTGGCTTAAGAAACCAGTGAATTGGGGCACCTGGGTGGCTCAGTGGGTTAAAGCCTCTGCCTTTGGCTCAGATCATGATCCCAGGGTCCTGGGATCAAGCTGCATTGGGCTCTCTGCTCAGCAGGGAGCCTGCTTCCCCTCCTCTCTCTGCCTGCCTCTCCACCTACTTGTGATCTCTGTCTGTCAAATAAATAAATAAAATCTTAAAAAAAAAGAAACCAGTGAATTGTATAAGATAGATGAATCACAGATCCATACCCCTGAAACAAGTAATACATTATGTGTTAATAAAAAATTAATAATAATAAAACTATAAAATTGTTAGGGGAAAAAAAGAAACCAGTTCTTCCTGGTTTCTCATGTTCACTCCATCACATAATTTGTCTGTAACCATGTTTTCCATAAGTACTTTGGATTTCATTAAGCTGTAGAAAAATAAAAATTGTATGTTAACAGAAATGAATATATTCTGTGTACTTGGTTAAGGATTATTTGTAAAGTTGTGTAATTCCCAGTTTATAAGAACTTGACTTTGTCTTCTCTGAGTGTTAGTTGATAAAATAAAAGTTTAAAAAAGAGTCAAAAGATAGTGAAAAATGAATATGATTTATTCAATTCCAGCAGTATTTTATATACTAGATGAACATACAGCCACGACAAGCCTACAGATTTAAGTAAAAAATTTGTTCAAAAGAAGCACTGTCACATTTTTATCTTTAGCAAAGTTTTATCAGGTTCTATTTAGTTCCAAATATATTCTCTTATGGCCTAAAATTCATTGAATCATTCGTGGAATATTTGCTTCGGTGTATTCTGAGTATAAGTAAATGGTATTATTATCAGAAAGTATTCTGCAGTAACTTTCTAAACTAAAATCATCCCATATTAATGCTTCTGAATATCTACAACTAATCCACATAATCAACAAATATTTGTGGCATAGCTACTCTGTGCTAAGAACTGTTTTAAGGTTAAGCTCTAGAGGTAAAGCTCCAACTGCCTTTGATAGCCACATTTTAGTAAACTACACTCAAAAACAGAAATATAGACCAAAAAAGGTAAATAAAATGTCTTAAATTAAAAATGACAGTTATGTAAACAAACACATAGGATATATTCAATAAAAATTTAAACCAAAGTTCTGGAAAAAAGATTGATTGATGATTAGAAAGACAGTGATTAAAAAGGTCTTTTCTGAGGAGGAGCCAGTCATGTAAAAATCTAGTGCAAAAGCATTCTAGACAGAGGGAAAATCAAGAAGACCCCAAGTAAGGACTACTTTGATCCTATTTGAAGTATGGAACAACCATGGTTCCTGGTATTTATCAAATGTAGAGAAGGGAGGCTGGAAATGAAGTCAGTGAAGTAGGCAGAAGTCAACTGGGTCAGGTCTTCTAGGCTAAAAGGATGGAGATATATCGTACTTGACTTGAATTCCAGTGGGAAACCGCTGAAGTACGGAAACTATAAACTTGTCATCCAAACCAGGACACTTTTGACACTGAAAAAAGATTCTATCAATAATCATTCCAGAACTATAGAAACAAACTAGTACTCTCTCCTGTAAAGTGGAACATGAGCAGCCTTTATTGAATATTTCTAAGTAAAGGAGTGGCATCATGTGCTTAATGTTCGCAAAATATTAAATTGAACTCTTTGTAGAGATTGAACCAAAGACAAAGTTTAAACAGGAAGACCAACTAGAAGTTATTGCTTATATCCCACTGACAAATAATTTTGCTTGAACTCAGCTTCTAGTAGCAGAGTTAGTGAGACATATTCAGATGTGGAATTACTGCCTTAAGAAATTTTGTTGGATTGGATGTGGCATATAAAATAAAAAACAGGATGACTCAGTCTTTTTGCCTGAGCAAATGGGTGAATACTAATACCCTGTACCTACATTGAGTAAACTGAGCAGGGAGGATAGTAAGGAGAGGAAACAAGAATTCTCTCAGGACAAATTCATTTTAAGATGAATGTAGTCTTCAAGTCTAGAGTGTTTAATCTTAGTGCATTGCTAGACAAGTGGTCAATTGAGTCAAATTTCCAAGCCACACTATTGAACAGAATCTATTCATTCAGATTCAACTGTCTCAAGTAACTCATAAGCAAAAGTAGTAATTTTGGAGGTCTATTCTTCAGCAGAAAGAAAACAGGATTAAAAAAAAAGTAACACTTAAGTATAATGTTTAAAGGCATTCTTCTACTTTGAAGTCCATAGTTTTCCACATGATCTCAATATCCAGAAAGACAGAAAATTTAAGATATAGTAGTAGTATTGTAGTAACAAAAAAATGAATTAGCTTCTATTTTATTTTACTTGGGTGTACTTCCCATAGTTTCTTATCCTCCTGTTAAGGAGTTGGTAGATATTGGAACAGCCTGTGTTGCAGTACTAAAAAGCAATGGGATTGATATACATCGATATCAAACAAAATGTTTATTCTTGCCCATAGACAATATATGTCATTAGTGTGAAAGGACCAGTATCTTATATAACTGGTCAGATGTCCATTCTGATTTATGCTCATGATGTACTAGTAGTTAAAGAATATTAATGTTGCTAGTGGTTAAAGAGCAAAACACTACCTGCCTATATTTTCACTACAAAAGTAAGGTTTATAGAGTTTTACCATGACCAAACATTTTTATTTAAAAAATGAAAAAATTACAGGGGCCTATAATTTAGCATTTTCTGTAGGAACAAAGGGAATTATATGCAATAGTCAAACCCATACTGAGAGCTAAATATAATTAACTTCATATGGTCATATATGACAAACTAAAAAAAATAGAGTAAACAAAAGATCATTCTCCATCTCTTCCTCTTAAGACTGTAACTGACCTCTAACCATTGTGCATCTCCTTGTTTCAAAACTGGCAAAACTAAATATTTAGTATTCCCAGAATACCAACTGAGGGTGAGATTTGGTCAATAAACTCAACAAAGTGGCTGGATCTGTGTTTTCCTGGTGGTAGTACTATTGGGGACTATCAGTATTATCTTCATGCTGCATATGTTCAATCCACACATATAATTAAGCAATAAGGCATGGGACAGTTGGCACATGACAGGGCCAGAATCAAACTGTGTCTGTCTCCAAAGTAAAACCTCTTCACCACTAAATTGTGCTATTGCTATGGTCCTAAACAGGAATTTAAGTGATAGAAAAAAAAATGTGGCTTTGCTACATCTGAAATATTGATTGAAGTTGAGTTAAAATTAGCCATACTTTAAGAAGATGGCTTTTTTCAAATAAGATTTAATGTAACACACTTTTGTACTTGATAATATCAAGTTTCTGTCATCAGTAAAATTTAAAGACCTAAAGGATCCCTAGTCCTAGAAAAATGTAGAGTACTTCTGGGTGGTATTTATGATCACATCAGTATCATGTAAAAATTTAAAAATCAATCAGCCCAATTTCTGTCCACAAAATGTTAAATGACATATTTATTGCTTATGTTTAATTGTCTGTTTGGCTCCACTTGTTTGATAAAATTGACCTTTTATTTTGGCATAAGGTAACAAGTATTAACCAATAATTATAGGAAATTGGATCCTCTAAGGCATATTTCAGAAACAAGAAATTCTTTTTGCTCATTTATACCCATCTGCAGTGGGACAAATCCAGCAAATGAGAGGCCTTTACCTATGCATGGGCTAATTACATTAAATGTAATGTTTTTACGTACCACTGGAAATGCTATTTGAATAAATCACTTTCAGCATCAGAAACGGGTGGCCTGAAATAACATCTCTAAAATTGTCAGGGATATCACTTAGTTTCCTTATTTCTTTGCACTGATTTCAAATTCAAACAGACCATAACTATGAGATAATGCCAGAAAAACATTCACCACTTAACAGCAGGACAAGTGTATTGTTCATAGGTATGGTGGATGCTAAATATAGGTATGGTGTGACTGCCAGAACCAGGGCATAGAAATATATATAGAAGTCAGCCTGGGTGGCCCAGTGGGTTAAGCCTCTGCCTTCGGCTCAGGTCATGATCCCAGGGTGCTAGGATCGAGCCCCATGTCGGGCTCTCTGCTCAGCAGGGATCCTGCTTCCTTCTCTCTCTATGCTTGCCTCTCTGCCTACTTGTGATCTCTGTTTGTCAAATAAATAAAATCTTAAAAAAGAAGAAGAAGAAGCTCCCGCATACTATGAGCTAATTACCTCTGAGGAAGTCATAAAACTTGATAGGTGAAAAATGAGTGAATCAAAATTAACATCACTAATACTGGAAAGAAACAACAATACCAAAACCACCCAGTGTGTCTTGGTGGGATGCACTGAAGATCCAACATAAGGACAGTGGTATTCGTGCCAAAAGTTCGCAGCTTGAATGAAATGATAGACAAGCTCAAAGCGAGGGAAATTCTACAAAATAACTGACCTGCACTTTTCAAAAATGTCATAGTTAAGAAACACAAAGGAAAACTAAAAAATTTTTCCCACTTAAATGAGACTGAGAAATATGGTTACTTGAATGTATTTGGTATCCTGGGTTGAATCCTGGACCAAGAAAAAAAGAGCTATAAAGGACATTTTGGGAGAAATTGATGAAGCCTGAATAGGGACTATGGCTTAGGTATAAAACGACATAAGATACAAAATAAGATGATTTAGGAACATATCTTTGTTCTATACAAAGGAGCCAGGCGTCTCCAACATGCTCTGGAATGTGTTGAAAAAAATATGCTTATGTTTTATTTTACATAAACATATATAGTTTTATTTTTACAAAACTGGGATCACATCTGTTATTCTGTAACTGGGTGTTTTCACTTGCTACATCTTGGAGCTCATTCTATGTAATGATGTATATTACTATTTCACGCCTCTGAATAATGTCAGAATATTTTATAGGCATTGATGGGTATTTAAGTAGTTTTGATTTTTTCAATATTATAAACAATATGTTATTAACCTTTCTTATACCTGTATTTTTATAAGCTTGTTCCAACATTTCTGTTGGCACAGTTTCTAAAAGTAGAATTATTAGATCAAAAGATGTAAGCAATTTAAATACTGTTTGATGCCATCAAATCACCCTCAAAAAATCTGAATAATCTACCATTCCCTTCAACAGTGTGAGTCCTGGGGCACCTGGGCGGCTCAGTGGGTTAATGCCTCTGCCTTCGGCTCAGGTCATGATCTCGGGGTCCTGAGATAGAGCCCCGCATCGGGCTCTCTGCTCAGCGGGGAGCCTGCTTCCCCCTCTCTCTCTGTCTGCCTCTCTGCTTACTTGTGATCTCTGTTTGTCAAATAAAAAATAAAATCTTTTAAAAAAATTTTAAAAAAATTACAAAAAACAGTGTGAGTCCTATTTGCCCATAAATTCTTTACTACTAAACATTAACCCTTTAAGTTTTATCCAATTTCTGTGTATCTTCATTGATTTAATTTGGGTTTTAGAAATCACTGGTGAGGTTAAACTTTTACTAATGTATGTATTGGTCATCTGTACTTATTTTCTGTAAAATATCTATGTTTATCATGTGACCATTTATTTATTGTCATTTTTCTTGTTGGGTCATAAAAGCTTGCTGTGTACTGAGTGTTGGTGGTCTGCTGCATCTAAACTGAAGAAGTACATTCTGGGGCACCTGGGTGGCTCAGTGGGTTAAGCCTCTGCCTTCGGCTCAGGTCATGGTCTCAGGGTCCTGGCATTGAGCCCTGCATCGGGCTCTCTGTTCAGCAGGGAGCCTGCTTCCTCCTGTCTCTCTGCCTGCTCAGCCTGCTTGTGATCTCTCTCTCTCTGTCAAATAAATAAAATCTTAAAAAAAAAAAAAAGAAGAAGAAGAAGAAGTACATTCTTCCGCCCTGTGTTGACCTTTGTTTGTGGTGTCTATTAAGAATTTTAAGTTTTGGGCAGTGAATTCTTCTAATCTTTTCTCCACATATTCTGTTTGGCGTTTTGTTTAGGAAGTTTTCCCTATCCCTACATTCTAAAAATACCCTTCTACAGCTTCTTCTATTACTTTTTAAAAATATTTAGATCTCAATATATGAGTGTATTTTATAGTATGAAGTAGCTATTGAGATAAAATTTTGTTTTCAAATACACGTCCCTCCCTATTTCATTTGATACTTGATTTTACTTTCCCTACTAATTTCAAACTCGGTCTTTTTGCATATATTAAATTCTCACAATTTAATATATTTGAATTATATGTTCAAATATATGTATTTGAATATGTATATTTGTTTCAGAAATCTATGAATTATATTGAATCAGGAGAATGAAAACAGACAATATCTGTCTTTAAATTTAATATATCTAAAGAGACTGAATTTGAAATTAATAGGGAAAGTAAAATCAAATTAAATTTCATTCTCCTGATTCAATATAACTCATAGGTTTCTGAAAAAATATTGTTCTATTTTAGCTTCATGATATATTCAAGTATATGTCAAGACTCCACCCCTTATCTTATACAAGTGGTGTAATAATTACAAATAGAGACCCCAAAGCCAGTCCTGGCCTTAGTGCTTTCTGCCTACTGGTATGTCAGTTGAATTTCTGTACCTCACATTCCTTATCTGTAAGATCAGTAAAAATATAGGATTATTATCATCATTGTACAATTGCTATGATTAAGGATTATTGACTGTTATATATACATTATCTAATATATGTAAAATTAGTACATCAGTATCATGTCATAAACACTCTACAAATGTTGCTTACTATATTTCTCCTTAACACTTTATTTTTGAAAGATATGGCCATTCTTTTGCAATTTTTGCATCAGTTTTCCAATTTCCCTAAGTATTGCCACTTGTTTGTACTTTGTTAGAGCAATGGGTGCCAGGTTAATTATACCTAAAATACTTTTTGTGTGGCTTGGTACTGTTGAGCAATGATACCCTGTCTTCACATGAAAGTTTAAATATAACCCAAGATATCACTGCCTTTGGTCTGGACTTGCTGTGGTTAAAGCTGCCCACTGCAATGACAAACACACTTCTCCCCGGACTCAGGAGAACAGTTTGAAAATCTCTGCTCTGGAATAATTTATGTCTTATCATACAATCTCTTAACACATTTATGTTTTTCTCAGTAAACTGTGACTGAATTACTGTGCTTTGTTATCTGATAGTAACTTGTCATTTCATGTATTCTAGATGACGTTCTAGAATTTATAATTTCAGTAAAGAAAGAATTAAATGACCACCATGTCTATCTGACCTGAGGTTGCATTTTACTAACAAGGCATAATACACTAACATGCACCATATGAAAAACTTTTGGAGGGCGCCTGGGTGGCTCAGTGGGTTAAAGCCTCTGCCTTTGGCTCAGGTCATGATCTCAGGATTCTGGGATCGAGCCCCGCATTGGGCTCTCTGCTCGGCAGGGAGCCTGCTTCCCTTCCTCTCTCTGCCTGCCTCTCTGCCTACTTGTGACCTCTGTCAAATAAATAAGTAAAATCTTTTAAAAAAAAACAAAACAACTTTTTATTTAACCAAATTCAGTAAAGCTTATTTATATAGATTCACACTCCAACATGGTTAGGTGAGATGATATTATAGCTGTATTCACATTTGCTATGGTTGATATGCTAACATATTAGTTTTTTTGTATAGAATACAGTACTGGATTTTGTGGTCCAGGATTGCTATTATTGGTTGTCTTCTTGATTTAATATAAACAGCTCCCTAAACCATAAATAATCTAATCAGCCTTCTTTATTTTAGTTTTTTTAGCCTTCTGTATTTTTATATTTGTTTCATCACTGCTGTTGAGCTAAAAATGCAATTCACTAGTTATTGTCATAAACATAGTCAACTGCATACAAGGAGTTATAATAGGCTGTATTTGTTCTTTTGTTACACTTTGTTCAATCAACTGACAGCAGGAACTTGCATCTAAAACACAAGCTATTGTACACTGCAGGCCAAAGCATAGGCTGGTTCTGGAATATGAGCTAATAGTGCAGACCTGGAATAACAGTGAATGGCTCTCTGGGTTCCAATAAGTAAGGCAACTTTCCAGTTCATCTGAGAGAAACACAGTCCAATATTATCACAGCAATGTATCCATCTGTGCGTCTTAGGAGCTCTGAATGAGTGCATTGCAGAGACTATGGCTGGTTAGCCAGTTATTGAATGTTGCACACTGCTTTGTCTGTGTGATAATAAAAGGGACCACAGATGGGACTATTGTTTTAGGAGGGATACCAATAGTGGGCATCCTGATTACATTGTGTCATCAAAGTATACGATGTTACAGAAAAAAAAAAAAAAAATGGATGACTTTCAATAAAGGACTATTATATTGAACCATGCTACATACTTTGAGCCATTTGTGAAGAAAAAAATACATTTGAACTGTGCACTAAGGACTGTCTTTTAAAGGTCTTGTGACTATTGGGTGGATCAGTATAAATGTGACTCACATAATATGCATTTAACTATGTAAAATGAAAATCAATGGTTTTTAGTTTTGAACAATAAATAGTAACAAAAAAACATGAAACTTGAAGTCCTTAGAACTCACTAAACTCAGGGGACTTTCTCTGCTTTAACCTAAAAACAAAAACAAAAACAAAAAAACAACAAAACACACACATTTGCAACATGATTGTATCCCCGTGTGACATATAGGTTGAAGTGAAGAAATTCAGCTGAGATCACAACTAACAATTTTGGAGCAGGATTCAAATCAGTCTGTCTAATTTCAAAGCCTCACACTTGTCTCACAGGCTGTTAGCTTCTGTGCTTTAGGAACAACTCCATTAAAATCCAGTGTCTAGGGGCACCTGGGTGGCTCAGTGGGTTAAGCTGCTGCCTTCGGCTCAGGTCATGATCTCAGGGTCCTGGGATCAAGCCCTGCATCGGGCTCTCTGCTCAGCGTGGAGCCTGCTTCCCCATCTCTCTCTGCCTGCCTCTCTGCCTACTTGTGATCTATCTGTCAAATAAATAAATAAAATCTTTAAAAAAAAAATCCAGTGTCTAGGCCTCCAAGAATGAGCACATTCTCTCAAAGTGTACACTGTATTTTTTACCTTTTTATCTCAGATTTAGAGCTTCTTGTCATTGCTTACTTAGCATTATACCATTGTTTTCCTCTCATTCCTTTATGCTTCTAAAATGATCCTTTCAATGCCTTAACTCTCAATTTTAGATGATCCTCTTAATTTATTTGCTTGTTTCAAAAATGTATCAAAATAACACACAGCAAACCTCCAATGCAAACCTCCAAGATGTAACAAAGGTTAACACCTTGGTATATTTACCTAATTTCTTTTTTAATATAAAAGCAGCAAAACTTACAGATAACAGTGAATTTTCCTGTTTTGATTCTTGGTCATCTTATTCCCTCTCCAGAGACAAAGACTATCATGAACTTAGACTGCATTCTGCAAGACAGTGTTTTTAATTATTTTAGTACATATATATTATCTATAAGCCATAATTAACATTAGTTAATTATGTGTTGATCTGCATAAATGGTATCATGCTGAGCAAATAAGTCTGTGATTTTCATTTTGCAATCCAACATGTAATCTATTTGATTTATTTTAACAATTGCATAATAATATACCTAGGTTTTATTTATCCATTTTCCTACTGATGAATATTTAGATATCAAACCTTACTATTTCAAATAAACAACAGCCTTCCGCTTCAAATGCAACAAAAAGACTTCTGCATATTTACTTATGCACGTATGTGAAGCTTATCTAAGGTATATTCCTTAAAGTGTGGTCTCAGTGGTCAGGGCCAAACACTGTCCTGTTAATTATTCTAAATAGAAACACTTCAACATGTTTATCTCTTGAGTTACTCTAATCTAATCTGGGGCATGGCTGGGATTTTCATCATCTTACTGGAAATTCTCTTTATCTGTCTCCTATATTAAATCTCCTCTTTGGTATATCCTGGTTTAGTCTCTGCCTTGGTTTATTTTGAACTCCATAAGGTAAGCTAGTTTGGTTCACCAATACAGGGAGAACCTGTGCTATCAGAATTTCAAACTTATCCTCAGGTACTGGTCAGGTCCCCAACAGAGACCTCCAAAGTCTCCTACTTAGAAAGTAAGGACCTGGAAATACAAGAGAGGGACTGGTATCTCTGAATTTGTCAATCAGTATAGGATTGCCATTTAATCCCTTTGTTTTAGGAATATCTCTTTCTTCTTGTTTCCAGCAATCCCCTCTATTTTACTTGATTCAGAACATAAACTTTTAGATTCCTGCTTGGTTGAAGAAGAAGCAATTTACCAAGGAGGATTTTTTTAAAGGGATCTAGAGATAATGCAACTAAATGGCTTTTACCCAGTCTTTCACACATTAGACTCTCCCTTCATTTCTGTTAACAGGGCCCTTGACATTTTTGGTAATTTTTAAGAATTATTCAATAGACATTGTGTAGTCTTAAGCTTTCCTCATATCAGGCTTGGAATCTGGCTTTCTTGTGAGTGATCAACCACTCCATCTGCTGCTTTCCAGCTTATAAAATAAGTTTGTTGCTCTTCCCTTTTTTCTGTGTTTCTCATCTTTGTCATCACTAAAGCAAGAATTGTGCAGACTGAGATCAAATCTAAAGTGAAATAATAAATTTCTGCTGAAAATGTGGGCAAGTCAAAAAATTCCTACCTGAAAACTCCTTTATTGTTTTATTACCCATTTTTCCTTAGATATTTTAAAACAGAAAGGCCTGTATGATTCTGTACATTCAAAAGAAATCTTGACAATACTTTTCGGAATGCTACACACTAAATCAAATAAAGCTAAGTAATTTGAAACTATGGGTTTAATTCATAAGAATCTTAAATATGAATCAGAGAAAACTGCACAGCTGAAACAGGTTCTTTCTGTACACCATGAAATGTTAGGGCATAACAGAGCTGGGTAGTGTGTGAAATGCTGGTAGAAAATATGCTCTAGCATTCTTCAGACTATGTAATGAGTGGAATGTGGGGAAAGATGTAAAAAATAATAACAAACAATACAGACAAGGATCTCCAAAATAAATTGTTAATTCAGTTGGTAGCACCTTCTAAAAATATTCAATTGCTAAGGATTTGGAATCTAAAGAGGAAGACATGGCCCATGCCTTGCAGAAGCTCACAGTCTATCCCTCTGGAGAAAGAGTGTCCAGAAGAAACAGACTGTCAGATAATAACAGGACTCAAGGTTTATGCATGATTTTCCTCTCTCTTCTCAGAACATTTTTTTTTTAACTGTTTGCTTGACTGGCTCTTTTCTTATCTTTCAGGTATCAGCTAAAATGTCATCTCTTCCTGACCACCCTGTCCAAAGCACATCATCTGTCTGCACCTTCACCATCATTATGTTTATTTTAGTATTCTGTTTGTTTCCTTCAGAATATTAATCAAAATGCATGATTATTTTATACTTATTGTTCATTTCTCCCTTCTGTCTCCCACCACTGGAAAAGGGCTCTATCTCTTGTGTTTCGCATTTTATTTGCAATAACTGAAGCAGTACTTATTATACAGCATACTGGGGGAATTTAGTAGTATTTCCTATCTAAACTTTCTGGCAGCACATGAGCTAATTCTTGAAGGATTTGTAGGAGGTAGCTGGTGGTAGAGGGTATTTAGGGGAGGTCATTTCATTCAAGCATAGAGGTATGTGGGAAACCACAAACTATTTAATATAGTTGGAGTGAATACTTTAGTAATGTGGATAAAAAAGGAACTAGAGGGAAATAACATAGAAGAGGAAAGCTGAGCAAACTCATGAATTACTGCCTCATTACAAAGTCTTGGGCAACACTGCAATATTTTAGGCAGGGGAAATACAGGAATAGATTTTTTTATTAAAGAAAAAAAGAAATCACAGTGGGCACCTGGGTGGCTCAGTTGGTTAAACAACTGCATTCTGCTCAGGTCATGATCCCTGAGTCCTGGCATAGAGTCCTATAAGGGGCCCCCTGCTCCACAGGGAGTCTGCTTCTCCCTCTGACCTTCTCCCCTCTCATGCTGTCTCTCATTCTTTCTCTCTCAAATAAGTAAATAAAATCTTTAAAAAAAAAAAAAAACAAATCACAGAAAAGGGAGCAGAAATGGACTTCAATAGGGCAAAGCTACAGCTATAATTGTTGTTGTAGTCATTCTCCTGTAGAAAAAAAATAAGAATCTGAACTTCACATGGAGAGGAAAGATGAAGAGCTTTAGAACCAACAGTATTTGGTGATTTATCCCATATTAGTGAGTAAAGGAGACTGACGTATCAACAGTCTTTTTCAAATTTCTTATATGGGCTTTCAGGTAGAAAATGGGGCCATGGGATGCCTGGATGGCTTAGCTGGTTAAGCGTCTGCCTTGGGCTCAGGTCATGATCTCAGGTGGGACTGAGTCCCAAATCACATTCCCTACACAGCAGGGAACATGCTTCTCCCTCTGCCTGCTGCTCCCGCTGCTTGTGCTCTCTCTCTCTCTCTGACAAATAAGTAAATAAAATCTTGAAAAAAAGGAAAGAAAGAAAATGGTCCCATATACTAAAGTGAGAAAAATGAGGAGTCTGTCCCCATTTCGAATGAGCTTTTGCGTACATATATGATGTTAATTGTATGATTTTTCCCACTTTTTAAAATCTTTTTCTTTCCTTGGACTTTTCCTGTGATAACTCCTAAATACTTGTTGAATATACATTTATTTTTCTAATTTGTTCCCCCTACACCTGCACAATGCATAATTATCCAGACATTTAGCGATTGAGAGAAGAGTGTTTTAAGAAGACAAAAATCCAGACTTAAGACTCTTTTAATTGTCACTTTTTTGTTTAAATATGAGCTCACAGACTAATGGAGAACAAGTATTGCCACCGAAATGATTATCCGGAAAGGAAAAATGCATTTTTGTTGTGACCAAAAGAAGAGTAATAGCTTCATTATAAGCCTATCATTTCACATTAGCTAAATGCAAATAATGACTAATTCCTGTAGCATGTCCTAATTTTGTAAAGAAAATCAAAACACTAAGGTATTGTCATTTATTTTTATGCAGGCACAGTACAGGCAAATGTAATACATTAATGCAAATTACAGGTAATAATCCAGGTATAAAGAAAACATATATAACTCCAAGTGCTTTAAAAAGATTAAATTAGAGGAAAACTTTAGAACGGAATAAATTCTTTCATATATTCAAGGGGAATTTTTTTCAATACACAAATAATTAAAAACACAGCACTTTAGTATTTTTATTTGAAATTTGCCATTTTGCACTAAAATTCAAGTCAGATACTCATTGTTTTTACTAATCTATAAATGGAACATTTAAACACTTGAGCTTTTTCCATAATTTGGCTATTGTTAGTAATGTTGCTAAAAACATTGGGGTGCGTGTATCCTTTTGAGTCAGTGTTTTTGTGTTCTTTGGGTAAATACCTAGTAGTGCAATTGCTGGATTGTAGGGTCGTTTAATTTTTAACTTTTTGAGGAGCCATCATACTGTTTTCCACAGTGACCTGCTTTCCACAGTGATGGTATCAGTTTGCATTCCTGCCCACAGGGCAAAAGGCTTCCCCTTTGTCTACATCCTAGCCAACACCTGTTGTTTCTTGTGTTGTAGATTTTTAGCCATTCTGACAGGTGCGAGGTGATATTTCATTGTAGCTTTGATTTGCATTTCCCTGATGATCAGTGTTGTTGAGCAACTTTTCATGTAACTGATGAATGGATAAGCAAGATGTGGTACATAAATACAATTAACATTACTCATCCATAAAAAGAATGAAATCTTACGATTTGCAACAACATGGGAGAAGCTAGAGAGTGTTATGTGAAGTGAAATAAGTCAGTCAGAGAAAGACAAATGCCATATGATTTAACTCACATGTGGGATTAAGAAATAAAACAAATGAGCAAGGAAAAAAAAAAAAAGAGTGAGAGAGGCAAACCAAGAAATGCACTCTACAGAGAACAAACTGATAATTACAAGTAGAGGTGGCCAAGAGAATGGTGAAATAGGTGATGTGGATTAAGGAGCGCACTTGCTGTGATGAGCACCAGGTTGATATGGAAATGCTTAATCGCTATATTGCACACCTGAAACTAAAGTTACACTGTATGTTAACTAACTGCAATTTAAATAAAACTTAAAGTAAATCTAATAGCTAATGAAAAAATAAAAATGGAACATACGTTTCTATTTGAGGAAAGTTAACAAAACGTTTCTATGAAATAGCTGATGTTGCTCTTAAAATATTAATAGGTTGGATGCCATATTAATAAAAACACAAGATATATGATTGTAAAAAAATTAGGTAAGTGATTTTTTTGGTTGTTTCAGTTCTCCAAAATATGAAACAGCACACTAAACATAAAAGCAGTCAGACAAGTAAGTAAAAATAAATACAAGCTATTTAAATATATCCTTATTATTTTTCTGTCAGGATGCTTACTGATGCAAAATTAATCTCATCACTAGATTAACCTTCTGTATAATCTTGGGCTTCTCGAGTTTAACATCCAGAAGTCCAGTAATATGAAGTTTACATTATAGTTAAACTATAGTTAAAAGGCAGACATTTCATTTGATAGATTAAATTTTGGGGTAACTGTCTTCATTTTATTATATTGAATGACACCAGAATTCTCTTTACCTAAATCTATGTATGTTACCTAAATCTATGTGTGTTATACACATAATCTTGTTTTGTTTAAAATGAATATGTATCTTGAGAAAAATAGAAAAAAATAAATGAAGAAAAAAAATCTGGGAAAAACTAACAGGAATAAGAGCTCCTTGGAGCATTGTCTAATTCCTGGTCAAGGGAAAAAAGGTATTATGTGATGCTTGGGCATTTTGTTGTGCCAGAAATCAATGTGTCTTCAAAATTAATGGGGTAACATTAAAACAGCAAGCAAACAGATTTAAGAATCCCTCTCTGACCAAAGTTGAGTACCAAAAGAATAACTGTAATAAAATAAAATAATCTTTAAATGACCAAGAATTAGTACTCAAAAACAATAAAGCCAGAAAAAAATGTATAGTTCAACATTTGATCAATTGTTGATTGACCTGTAAAATTGGTAACTAAATAAAAGAAGTAAACACACATCATCTTTTCCATTGGGAACTATATTTCATAGTAAGTAGTTCCAGTAAGTAGGAAAAAGTCCAACATTACAAAAGAATATCAACTTATAGAAGAAATGATAGAATTAAAACATCATTGTTTTACATTTGTATTCCTCAGGTAATGTAGCATTAAAATATATAAGTGAAGTTTACAGAACTACAAGAAAAATGATTACAAATCTTAAATCAAAACAGAATATTGTAAGACTTCTCTCTCAAAAATAAATAAATTGAAGAATGGAAATAATTAGTATGCTATAAGAGATTTAAACAAACAAAATCAAATGAAAATATACAGAACTCTATACCTTGCAATTTCCATATACACATTTTTAGCATACTACATATATCACTTACATAACTTCACAGAAGTGATTACAAAAGAAAGAAAATTTCTAAAATATATGTAACTGGAGATTCAGAAGAAGAGAGAGCAAATAGAGTAGTGGCAATATTTAAAGATTCAGTGACTGAAATTTTTACATACTAATGAAGAAATTTAATCCACCAATTTAAAAAGCTCTACAAACCAAATAAAGTAAATATAAACAAAATCACATTTAGGCGTCCCATAGTAAAACTGGTAAAAATCAAAACAAAAAGGAAATCTTAATAGCAGCCAGAGAAAAAGAAGTTATACTATATCTAACATGGAATTAACAAAGCTGACAGAAACAGTTAAGAAGCTTAAAAAAATAATATAATTACAACCCTAAAGGAAAACAATTCTCACCTTTGATTCTATCTCTAGCTAAAACTACATTCAAAGTGAAAGTGAAATAAAAATAATTTCTGAGAAAATCAGAAAATGTATCACCTGTGTCCTATACTAAAAGAAAAACTAAAGAGACTAGTTTAAGCAGAAGGAAACTTATTTCAGATGGAAACAAAAATGCGTGAAAACAGACCAAGAAATGAAGAGTAAATATTAGGTAAACATAAATGAATATTAACCATAAAAAGCTATGGTTGGAAATTTCCATATGCTCCATTCTAGCATGTAAAGAATTTATAAGTTATCACTCCATCTTAACAATAAATTGATAAACACACTGAAAAATCAACAAGTTTTTCTAGATTCATCAGAGCAGTCACAGGGCAAACTGCTGCTCTGAGAATTAGAGGGGCAGGTGAACACAAAGAATCACACCTTACTGGTACAGAAATCCATAAGCAGAAATCTTAACAAAACCACTGCTGGAGTAGGAACATCTGAATTATAATTGTTGAAAACCTGGTGTGGAAAAATCTGAGAGTTACAAACTCCAGGGAGACCCAGTCATAGGGGAATCCTCATGCTCTTTTGAGGTTACCTCCAGGAAGGAGTTCAACAAGATCCTCACTATGAAAATCAGAGAAAAATCCACTTATGCAGGAGAAGGGAAAAGTAATCAGTTTGAAAAAGAGAAAAAGAGAGTACACTTCTCTTATAAGCAAACCTGCCCTTGGGAAAAACTATTTTACTAGAGTTCAAATTTCCGGAGTTTTATTGGAGCTTAACCTACCCATGGGAAGAAAAATAATCAACTCTAGTCTCATTTAGTCATGCTGTTATAAGGAGAAAATAAAACTGAGAAGCACTAATGAAGTTTATAGTCCAGGGGCACAGGCACATGAAAGGACTGAGATCTAATCAGACTACAGAACACTTTCTCTCCCCCTACACATTTCCAACATTTTACTGAAGTTTGTTTGTTTGTTTTACAGGAGTTTCTTTTACCTAGCTATGAAGAAAAAAAATTACAAGACACACTAAAAGGCAAAATCACAGTTTGAAAATACTGAACAAGCATCAGAAATAGTCACATATGGAAAGAATGTTGGAAATTATGAGACTAAGAATTTTTTAAAACTATGATTAATATACCAAGGGCTTTAATAGAAAAGTAGTCATTATGCAAGAACGGATGAACAGCAGAGAGGCAGACATTCTAAGAAAGAATCAAAAAGAAATGATAGAGATCAAAAACCCTGTGACAGAAATGAAAAATGCCTGTGGTAGGCTCGTTAGTAGGTTAGAAACAGCTGAGGAAAAGATTCTGTACTTAAGGGTATGACAATAGAAACTTCCAAAACTGAAAGGCAAAAAGAAAAAAGACAAAAACAAACAAACAGAATATCCAAGAACTGTAGGCCCAGCACAAAAGATATAACATACATGTAAAGGGAATACCAGAAAGTGAAGAAAAAAGAAAAGAAAAGAAGAGAAAGGAAAGGAAAAGAAAAGAAAAGAAAATAGGCAATATTTGAAGCAATAATGTAAATTTCCCCCAAATTAATGTCAAACAACAAAGCAAATATCCAGGAAACACAGGGAATAGCAATCAGGATAAATCCCAAAATGATCTACACATAGGTATTCACATTCAAACTTCAGAATATCAAAGATAGAGAAATCTTGAAAATCTAGAGAAAATCTTGAAAAAACTCAGAGGAAAAATAATACCTTACCTACAGAGAAGCAAACATAAAATTATATCCAATATCTCAGAACCAATGTAAGCAAGAAAAGAGCTGGAGTGAAATATTTAAGATGTTGAGAAGAAAAAAATAAAATAAAATAACCTGGATTCTGTAGTCTGCAAACTGCCCTTCAAAATTGAAAAATGCTTTTTTAGACAAAAAAAAAAAAAAATTGAAGGAATTTCTTGCCAGTAGAACTGCCTTGCAAGATATGTTTTTAAAAATTTTTTTCAGAAAAAAGAAAATTATATACATCAGGTATACACAAAGAATGGGAGAGCATCAGAGAAGGAATAAGTGTGGGTAAATGAAAACTTTTTATTTTTCTTATACTTAATGAACTAAACAGGTAGCAGTTTGTTCAAAATGCCAATAGCAACAATGTATTGACTATGTATGCTTAGTGTATAAAAATATTTGTTTGTTTATATATAAGCAAGATGAATGACAGCAAGGACAAATGTGAGAGAGAAATATTTGGAATATTTTATTAATATAAGGTATTAACACTTTCTGTGGAATGGTATAGTATTATTTGAATGTGGATTTAGATTTCTTGTATATTTCAGTCTTTGAGACAATAACAAAAAAAAGTTAAGTAAAAAAGTATGATTGTGGCGCCTGGGTGGCTCAGTGGGTTAAAGCCTCTGCCTTCGGCTCAGGTCATGGTCTCAGGGTCCTGGGATGGAGCCCCACATCAGGCTCTCTGCTCAGCAGGGAGCCTGCTTCCTCCTCTCTCTCTCTGCCTGCTTCTCTGCCTACTTGTGATCTCTATCTGTCAAATAAATCAATTTTTAAAAAGTATGATTGTTAGGGAGCCTGAGCAGCACAGCCTGTTAAGTGTCCAACTCTTGTTTTTAGCTCAGGTCATGATCTCAGGGATGCAAGATCAAACCTTACATCAGGCTCCATGCTTCGTGCAAACCCCACTTAAGATACTCTCTCTCCCTCTCCTTCTGTACCTCCTTCCCCACCTCTCACCCTCTCTAAATTTTTTTTTAAATGCATGATTGTTATGTTAAGAAAGAAAATGGAATTATATAAAATGCCCAATTAAAAACTACAAAGGCAGAAAACATGGAAAAGCAAGACTAATGAACAAAGGCAACAGATGGAAAATAGCAAATAGAAAATAGTAACAAGGGTGCCTGGGTGGAACAGTGGGTTAAAGCCTCTGTCTTTAGCTCAGGTCATGATCTCAGGGTCCTGGGATCAAGTCCAGCATCGGACTCTCTGCTCAGCAGGGAGCCCGCTCCCCCGCCCCTCTGCTTGCCTCTGTACCTACTTGATCTCTGTCTGTCAAGTAAATAAATAAAATCTTAAAAAAAAAAAGAAAACAGTAACAAATATGGCAAATATAAGTAAAGCTATCATTATCATTTTAAATAATTGTCTAAATACAAGTATAAGACAGAGATTGTCAGAATGAATCAAAAATCAAAACCCAATATTATTTTGGTTATAAGAAACCCATTTTAAATATAAAGACATGTATAGATTAAAAACGCAGGGATAGAGAAAGTTATGTTATGCCAACACTAATCAGAAGAAAGTGGGAGTGGTTATATTAATTTCACACAAGGCAGATTTCAGAGCAAGGAGAGTTATTAGAAATAAAAAGGGCACCACAAATGATGATGGGTGAATAATCTAAGAAGACATAACCATTCTTAATGTGCATGTACTTAACAACAGAACATCAAAATATATAAGGGAAAAACTGATAGAACTGCAGAGAAAATAGATGAATTTGCTCTCCTAGGTGGAAACTTCAACAGCCCTCTATTACAAATGGACAGATCCAGGAGGCAGAAAATCAATAAGGTCGTAGTTGAATTCAGCAGCACCATCAATCAACTGACTATAATTGACATCAATAGACTACTTCATCCAACAGTAGCAGATTACACATTCTTCTCAAAATCACATGGAACATTCACCAAATAGACCACATTCTGGGCCATAAAATGTACCTTAACAAGTTTAAAAGAAGAGAAATTATATAATATCTGTTCTCTGACTATAGTGGAATTAAACTAGAAACCAATAACAGAAAGAGAGCTGGAAAACCTCAAAATACTTAAAGATTAAACAACATTCTTTTAAATAACACATTGGTCAAAGAAGAAGTTATAAAAGAAATTTTTAAATGTTTTTGACTAGGGATAGGTAGGTGGTTCATTTGGTTGAGCGTTAGACTCTTTGTTTCAGCTCAGGTCATGATCTCAGGGTCATGAGATTGAGCCTCATGTCAGGCTCCATATTCATCAGGGAGTTTGCTTGGGATTCTCTCTTCTTCTCTCTCTGTCCCTCACTGTTCCATCTCTTTCTCCCTCCCCCTCTCTCTCAAATAAATAAATCTTTAAAATATATTTTTAACTAAATGAAAATGAAAACATAACATCAAAATTGCAGTGAAAGCAGGGCTTAGAGGGAAATTTATAGCACAGAGTGTATTTATCAGAAAAGAAGAAAGATCTAAAATCAATTATCTAAATTTCCACCATAGGAAACTAAGAAAAGAAGAGCAAATTAAATCCAAAGTAAGCAGAAGAAAAGAAAAAGAAAGCAGAAATCAATAAAATGGAAAACCAAAAATCAATAACACAAATTAATAAAACCAAATACTGGTTCTTTGCAAAGATCTGTCAAATTGATAATCCTCTAACCAAGCTAGCTGTGAGAGAGAGAGGACACGAATTACTAAAAGCAGAGCTTTAAGAGGGATACATCATTACAGATCACATGCAAATGAAAAGAACTTTATGCCCACAAATTTGTAAACCTATATGACTTGGACCAATTCTTTCAAGGACACAATCTATCAAAACTCACAAAATAGAAATAGACAACCTAAATAGATTGTTATCTATTAAAGAAATTGAACCAATAATTAATAACATTTCTAAACAGAAAGTACCAGATCCAATGAGTTCACTGGTGTTTATGAATGTTTATACCAACATTTATGGAAGAAATTATATTAATTCTCTATAATCTCTTCCAGAATATAGAGGTAGAAAGAATACTTTCTAACTCAATCTATGAGTTCAGGATTAGCCTAATACCAAAATAACACAAAGACATTATAACAAAAGAAAACCACAAACCAATATCTTTTATGATCCTTGGTGAAAAAAATCCTCAAGACAATAATAGCAAATCAAATCCAACAGAGTACAAAAAGAATTATACTCCATGACCAAGTGGGATTTATCCCAGGCATATAAGGCAGTCTCATTCAAAAATCAGTTAGTGGGGACACCTGGGTGGCTCAGTTGGTTGGGTGGCTCAGTTGGTTAAGCGGCTGCCTTCGGCTCAGGTCATGATCCCAGCATCCTGGGATCGAGTCCCACATAGGGCTCCTTGCTTGGCGGGAAGCCTGCTTCTCCCTCTGCCTCTGCCTGCCTCTCTGTCTGCCTGTGCTCACTCTCTCTCTCTCTCTCTCTCCCTAAAAAAAAAAAAAAAAAAAAAAAAATCAGTTAGTAAAACCCATCACATCAACAACTAAAGAAGGAAAATCACAAATACTTATCCATAGATGCAGAAAGAGCATTTGGCAAATCTAACAGGTACTCATAGTAAAAACATTTAGCAAACTAGGAATAGAGGGGATCTTTCTGAATCTGATAAAGAATATCTACCAAAGTCAGTGGGGGGGGGGGGCTACAGTTAATGTCAAACTGCATGATGAGAAACCCAGTTTAACCACTAACATTAAAAACAAGGTGATTGGGGAGTACCTGATTGGTTCAGTAAGCATCTAACGCTTGATTTCAGATTAGGTCATGATCTGGATTGGCTTGAGACTCTGTCACTCTCTTGCCCCTCTCCGTGCTTGCTCACTCTTCCTGTCTCACAAAATAAATAAATAAATCTTTAAAAAAAAAAGAACAAGGTGAAGGTGTCCCTTCTCACCATGCCTTTCAACATAATACTGGAAGTCCTTACTAAGGCAATGAGAAAAGGAAAAGGAACTAAAAGTTATACATATTGGGATGAAATTATCTTTGTTTACAGATTACATTACCATTTACAGAGACTGAAGGAAATGACGAAAACAAAACAAAACAAAACATAAAATACAAAAAATACCCCCTGGATCTCATAAGCAAATACAGCAAGGTTGTAGGATACAAAGCTAAAGCTAAAATACACATATCAATTGCTTTTCTTATATAACAACAATGAACAGTGGTATTTGAAATTAGAAACACAATATCATTTATATTGGCACTCCCTAAAATGAAATATTTAGATATGAATCTAACATAATATATACTAGATCTGAGGAAATACTTGAAACTATCTAAAAAATAAAACTTACTAATTTCATAAAAAGCTATATTAGCAAAATTTGGGGGCTTACGATGTTCTCTTTTGAACTTAGTTGGTGGCTCATGAGTTAGTTTTAAAATTATTAAGCCTATACATTTATTTAATAAACTTATGTATTTGTTGTATTTTATAATACTTAAAAGGAAAGAAACTACAGAAATAAAAAAGAAACCAAGAAATTGATCAACAAAACATTCAAGGAAAGGAAAAGCAGGGGATTAGGGGAAAATATTCAAGTTGCTTAAAAATTATTGCTTAAGTATTAAAATTGTTTGTGGGTATGTAAGTATTTCTTACTGTTGTTCTTTAAAATATAAATATGCCATATATACTATGAGTATTTCACAATAAAATAGTAAATGTAAGGACTTTTCATTTAGAGAATTTTAAATAATATTTGAAATTTTAAAAGGTGGAAAAATTTAGTTTGAAGGAGGATAATTTTCTCAAGCAGTGTTGTTGTAAAAGAAGACCCAAAAATGGGAATTTGAAAGGGAAGAAGATAGATACCAATTGGGTTTAAAGCAAAGATAGGCGATGGAGAGCGTAGTTCCATGTTGTTGAGAAAAACCCTCTAGAGAGGGCAGTATGATAAAGAAAAAAGAGATAGGAACTGCAGAAAAAAGTCCCTGTAAGGGGATGAGTGGGGAACCAGAGGTAAAGGGAAGTTTTGACTTTTAATAGAAATAAAGATGGTACTTCTTTCAAGGTAAGAGTGGAGACAGAGGGTATAGGTAGGTCCTGATGCCGGTAGAAGTGTGGAGTAGGTGAGAAAATCAGGAAGTTAACTGAAGTTAACTGAAAATATCAAAAATTTAAAGTCAAGCTCAAAGTCAACAGAATTTCCCAAACTCATGATCATAGAATCTTGGGTTACCTGCTGAAACTGAAAGGTTAGAGACTTTCTGATGTTATCTCTGGACACAAAAAGAGGAATATATACACATGCAGTTTCACGCATAATTTCAATGATTTCAAAAGACCCCAATTTAAGAATCCCTTTAAACCTGGATATTAGTTTGTACTTAGTAATTTAAAATAATGTGAAATAAAATATGCATACAATAGGGACGCCTGGGTGGCTCAGTTGGTTAAGCAGCTGCCTTCGGCTCAGGTCATGATCCCAGCGTCCTGGGATCGAGTCCCACATCGGGCTCCTTGCTCGGCAGGGAGCCTGCTTCTCCCTCTGCCTCTGCCTGCCTCTCTGTCTGCCTGTGCTCGCTCTCTCTCTCTAACAAATAAATAAATAAAATCTTTAAAATATATATATATGCATACAATATTATCCAGCTCTTTAAAAACAAGGTTTTCAATTTTTTTATTGACTTAATGTAAGGTTAAGCCTAGGAGACTGTATTAATACTGTGGTCTCAATAATAGATATTCACATTATTATTATATGGATTAGAAAAAGGTAAGACAAGATGCAAGGACATTTAGAAGACTATTGCCATGGTATCAGTGAATGTAAACGTGGCTTGAATAAAGCGCATATTAGTAAATTTGTACAAATTTTAGACTTTCAAAATAAAGCCACTGAGTCCAAGTGAATGCCAGCTGGCTGGTTCCATAAAACTTCACAAGGTAATATTATTTTGGTGAATTTACCACACTTCTCTCAATCTGGATCTCATAAGAGTTTTGAAATGTAATTTTTAAAAAGTTTTTATTTATTTATTTGGCAGACAGATCACAAGTAGGCAGAGAGGCAGGCAGAGAGAGATAGAAAGAGAGAGAGAGAGAGGAGGAAGCAGGCTCCCTGCTAAGCAGAGAACCTGATATGGGGCTCGATCCCAGGACCCTGAGATCATGACTTGAGCTGAAGATAGAGGCTTTAACCCACTGAACCACCCAGGTGCCCCTAGAAATGTAATTTTTATGAAAACTAATTTTATCAGCAAATCAAGGGAGAATAGGTTTTCCAGTGGGGAGTCCCACGTGAAAAAAATTAACTAAAAACATCAAATTTGCTTATATCCTTCATCTTTAGAAGGGTGAAAATAAAATGAGATGATATGTTTATCAGCATATATGACACAATAAACACTCAATACATAATAGCTTTGTTGTTATGTATAAATTGAATGTTGATTTATTGCTTGCCACTGAGAAATAGAACTGTCAATTTGAGTGAATATTTTTTCTTAATCAGACAAATGCACACCTACACACCCACAAACACAAGGACAGCCAATTTTCTTTATAAGCATGATTAAGAGTAAATAGATTGGTAAGGTAGTAAGAGCAGAAAACTTTGGCAAAACCTTCAAAAGTTTGTTTATAAAGGAGTAAAAAAATAAAAGTGGTAACTGAAATAAGAAGTCTGATTAAAGAATCTTTTAAAATTTGTTTTAGTTGTTGTGTTTTATTAAGATGATATTACAGGTTGCATTGTATCTCCCCTGAAAACAGGTAAGCTGGAATACTTCAAATACTTCAGAGTATTGCCATCATTAAAAATAGGATAATTGTAGGTAAAGTTAAAATGACATTGTAATGAATAGGGTAAGCCTCTAATCCAATATGACACATGTCCTTCCTTCTAAGAAGACAGCAATGTGAAAACAGATACAGGGACAACGTCATGTGGCAATGAAAGCAGATATTGGTGGTAGGCAGTTGCAAGCCAAGAAATGCTCAGACTGTCGGCAAACCACTAGAAACTGGAGAAGAAGCAAGAAAGGATTTCCCCGCAGATATCAGAGAGAACATGGCCCTTTGGATACTTTGATTTAGGACTTCTGGCCTCCAGAACTGTGAGACAATAAATGCCTATTATTTAAGCCACTCTATAGGATCTGTCAAGGCAACCTGAGGAAACTAATACATTTAGGAAGACTCCAGCAGATTTAAATGTTGGGAATGGGTCACCAGGAGGGGAGGCAGTGGAGACAGATGAGAAAGGAGACACAGATGGAGCATGTTCCTAGAGGAGAAGGCAGGGAGTGCCAACTCAGAGAATGGCCATAGGAGGAGACACTTGAATACTAGTCAGAGGAAAGAAGGAAGGTGAGGTAGTTCCCTATGTGTGATTCTCACTTCTCTACTACTTATGAGGCAAATTCATCTTCTGATAATGAGTAAGGCCCTGATTTCACAGATTTGAGGGAATGGAGATTTGACATGACTTCTGAGAAGGATGAGAGAGAAAGCTAACAGACTCTGCAAGATTGCCAGTCTCCAGATTCAAGTAGACCATTAATAAATGAGTGCATTTGCAGTCTGGCCTGGGATTAGAGCTATTCAAACTTCTGTTTTTATTTTCTTTATCTGTTCTACTTTAAAAGCACAATTTGATAATAAGCACTTTAATTATTAAATTTAAAACCAGATATTCATATGTTATGTTGCCTTCACACTGTTTGAAAAAAACAGCTATTAATTTCAAGGCTTGTATTCATGTTGCTGATGTTCTAAAATTGTGTATCATCAGAAGAAAAAAATGTAAGCACTGAATTGAAACTCCTGGAAACTATATAACCAGAAAAGGTAGAATTCCCATCAGATCTATAAATTTGCCTAGGCTTTGAGTTTACTTTCATATATGTGGCTGTTTATTAAGTAAAATAACATACTAACATTTTACAGTTTGGCATATGTAACAAACAAGCCCCTTGACACTATAGATCAAATAATATTGTAGAGACAGAGCTATTCATTAGCATATTTAAGAGTTTTCTAATATAGATATAAACAGGCAGTTAACACAAATGTATAATGGTAAGCCAAAATGGAATTTTGAGAGGATCTGGTTTCCTAAGACACAGGTTTAGGATTATATTTAATTTCCATCACCCAGGTCTACACTAATAAATAAATATTTAATTAAATAAGTCTCCATTTATAAGGAGATAAAATAAAGCTCAGACTAATAGAAAACATGAACATCCAAAATGAAAGGGTATCCAACCACTAGGAGAAAGCATATATTCATGAATAGTAAATTATTCCAGACTAAGCCTACATTATTTTTTTTTGTTTTGTTTTGTTTTGTTTTGTTTTACTTTATTTAAGCTTTATTTAAACATATGATGTAACCCCACCACCCTCACCCAACCCCTCTTCCCCCCACCCCCCTCAGTTTGTTTTATGACATTAAGAGTCTCTTTTGGTTTTTCTCCCTCCCGATCCCATCTTCTTTCATTTTTACTTTTCCTACCACCTTAACTCCCACCCCCGTTGCATCTCCACTTCCTCATATCAGGGAGATCATGTGGTAGTTGTCTTTCTCCAGTTGACTTATTTCGCTAAGCATAATACGCTCTAGTTCCATCCATGTCATCGCAAATGGTAAGATTTCATTTCTTTTGATGGCTGCATAGTATTCCATCGTATATATATACCACATCTTCTTTATCCATTCATCTGTTGATGGGCATCTAGGTTCTTTCCATAACTTGGCTATTGTGGACATTGCTGCTATAAACATTCAGGTACACGTGCCCCTTTGGATCACTACGTTTGTATCTTTAGGATAGATACCCAGTAGTGCAATTGCTGGGTCATAAGGTAGCTCTATTTTCAATTTTTTGAGGAACCTCCATACTGTTTTCCAGAGTGGTTGCACCAGCTTGCATTCCCACCAACAGTGTAGCAGGGTTCCCCTTTCTCCGCATCCTCGCCAGCATCTGTCATTTCGTGACTTGTTCATTTTAGCCATTCTGACTGGTGTGAGGTGGTATCTCATTGTGGTTTTGATTTGTATTTCCCTGATGCCCAGTGATATGGAGCACTTTTTCATGTGTCTGTTGGCCATCTGGATGTCTTCTTTGCAGAAATGTCTGTTCATGTCCTCTGCCCATTTCTTGATTGGATTATTTGTTCTTTGGGTGTTGAGTTTGCTAAGCTCTTTGTAGATTTTAGATACTAGCCCTTTATCTGATATGTCATTTGCAAATATTTTTTCCCACTCTGTCAGTTGTCTTTTGGTTTTGTTGACTGTTTCCTTTGCTGTGCAAAAGCTTTTGATCTTGATGAAGTCCCAATAGTTCATTTTTTCCCTTGCTTCCCTTGCCTTTGGCGTTGTTCCTAGGAAGAAGTTGCTGCGGCTGAGGTCGAAGAGGTTGCTGCCTGTGTTCTCCTCAAGGATTTTGATGGATTCCTTTCTCACGTTGAGATCCTTCATCCATTTTGAGTCTATTTTCGTGTGTGGTGTAAGGAAATGGTCCAATTTCATTTTTCTGCATGTGGCTGTCCAATTTTCCCAACACCATTTGTTGAAGAGGCTATCCTTTTTCCATTGGATGTTCTTTCCTGCTTTGTCGAAGATTAGTTGACCATAGAGTTGAGGGTCTATTTCTGGGCTCTCTATTCTGTTCCATTGATCTATGTGTCTGTTTTTGTGCCAGTACCATACTGTCTTAATGATGACAGCTTTGTAGTAGAGCTTGAAGTC